>PVIJ01010796.1:0-58219 GCA_004024925.1 Scalopus aquaticus | reverse complement strand
CTCAGCAAAATCTTGAAAGACACATCCCTCAAAGCAAAGGAAGTGAAAGACAATATAAACAGATGGGATTATATCAAAATAAAAAGCTTCTGTACAGCAAAAGAGACATTAACCAAAACTAACAGACACCCTACCAACTGGGAAAAGATCTTTGCACACAATACATCTGATAAAGGACTGATAACAAAAATTTACAAAGGACTCACACAACTCAACAACAAAAAAGCCAATAACCCAACCCCTATTCTTGTCTGTTGTGATGTGTTTGTTGTTGCTGTTAGTTAGCTTGTGTTTCTGGTCTTGGTTTTGGCTAGAAGAGAGATCTGAGAGGAGTGGGGCTGCTTCGTCTTAGTTGGAATCAAAGTCTGTCAGATGTATTTCATTACAATGAAATAAAAATGGATGGCCTGATAAAGCCACTGTGGGTTGATTTGGATAAAGCTCAAGGAAGGTTCACACATGACTTTATATGCAACTGGGCTCATTTTAAAAAGCCATTTTTGGTTTGCATTAGTTTAACAATATCACCATTTTGAATCTTAATATATTATTTTATAAAAGTCATATCTCCCCATATTTCAAGATATATTAAATTGAGGAAGCAATCTGGTCCTTAAAAGACAATCATAGAACATCAATTAACTCCAAATGACTTAACTTGTGTACATTCTCTGAGATGCCCTAAGAGAGGATTGTTGATGTGAATGCAAAGACGTCAGTTTCACTTGCTCATGGGAGACCTTTGTTCCTGTCACAGCAGAGGCTTTATAGGGAGGTCCTGGTTCTCACTCTGTGGAGGACCACATCTCTCTGGAGATGGCCCCATGTGGCTTCCTATGACCATCTGCCAGGAACATGCAGACAACTTAATAAGCACAGAGAGGGTATATGGTGTTGGTCTAATGTGGAGCGATCTGAGATGTAGTGCTCCAGTTCAGGTCTGGAAAAAAAAAAAAAAACAGAACATTATTGTGAATTCCTTTCAAATTGCCATTCTTGAAGAACAAGTGATACATAGGAAAGATTTTTAAACTTAAAAATACACATAAGGGTTATATTATACAAATTTAATTTTGAAGCTTGAAAAAGTTTACATAAAGTCCTATTCAAATAAGGATAAGACAGAAATAGCTTGGGACACTATTTACCATTAGATAATGATAATTCTTTCCTATTTCTGCATGGAAAAAAATGGACTTATGTTTACAATTCTAGAAAGACAGTGTGTTATAACCAATCTAATAAAACATGTGTTTTCATTGAAATATTTCCCCAACCACACCAACATAAACTTTCTCAATTAATTATTTTATTCTATGGGAATTTTTTTTAATGTTTAGATCAACAGCATTCTCCAATTCAAAATTAAAGTTATACAATGTTTCTTTTATCAACTTTTAAAAAAATAACTCTTAGAAAAAAAGCTACCTTGATATATTTTCTCAAGTAATTTAATGAAGGAAATTTGTCTTTTCATCATCATTTGAGCTTGGAGAATATATTCCAAATTAAATAATTTTGGTTAATAAGAATGTGAATAATCAGTATTTCATTTGTCTATTCTTATATGTTTGGAATATGATCTTTCCCATTTAGGAAACATTGTGGTTTTCATTTTAGCTATATGCTCTATATGCTTCTATATGCTCTAACCCTTTCCTAATCAGGTTCATACTAGAATACTGTGTAATTCACTTCAACAAATACTTGTTGTGCCGATATATACTATTTTGAGGGCTGCAAAACTAGATTTGCAGTTGGAAATGTTAAAGAATTGTTGGGGACAGGCACATTTGTTCTTACTCTACATATATTAGAGAGTTTGGGGATGATTTAAAATTGAGCTAGGTTTTCAAGGATAGGTAGGATTGGGATCTATAGAGATGTTAATTAATGTATTTAAAATGGAAGAAGACGCATGGGAAAGATCAAAACTATGTTAAAGCATGGACTGAGAATTTATATGGTGTATTTTCTTTGGAATAGATACATAGTAGCGAGAAAGTATAGGCCTGTGTAGGTTCAGAGCAATGCATAGAAAGCTATTAAAAAACAAAACAAAACATGAAATGTCATTTGTTACAACATGGATGGAAGTGGAGGAGATTATGCTAAGTGATGTAAATCAGAAGGAGGAAGACAAACATCAAATGATTTCACTCATGTGTGGAATATAAAAAACAAAGCAAAGCAAGAGACCAAAGCAAATTCATGAAATCTGACAGCAAACTGAGAAATATGGGAAGGTGCAGGTGGGAGGTAGAACAAAGAGGGGAGGCGCCCACTGGACTGGGGTGGAAAATTATTGGTACTTTGGCAATAGGTGTAGTGTGATAACCTGGACTTGTAGAAAAGTATGACCTTACATGCCTCAAAGACCCAATGATGTAAATCATGGTTACCTCAATAAATGTAATAGAAAGACAAAAACAAACAATAAGAATAATGATTTTGTAATCTATTCTTTGGACACTGCAGAATAACAGAATTTGAAAGACTGTGCCATGATCTGAGACATGTTTTCAGGTAAAACCTCAGTGACTATAGTGTCCTAATTTTGCTGACTTCCAGATCAATGTTAGGAAATCAAAATTATAATTAAATGCAAAATATAATCAAATGCAAAAAATCAGATTTTAAACCATATGTTGTTAATTAAGAAATCACTGAGATGGAAATCAATGGGACATGATTTTTTTATATTACTTGACTTTTAAGAAAAAAATATTTTAGAACTAATTTAATTTCTACCTAAACGGCATGCTAGTATCTTCCCCCCCCCCCCCCCCCCGCTTGGCTTTATTTCTTTTAATTATTATTATTTTTTTTACTGAAGAAACATTAGGTTACATTATTTTTATTTTGGAAGAATAGGCTACCTCCTTTCTAGTGATGTTACCAATGCACCCCTAGGATTTTTAGTGGGATCACTTTACCTATTCAGAAAAATTTGGGGAGAATTGCATTCTTAACAATATGAATTATTTTGATTAATATGTAGTTCATTTATTAATTAATATTTTAAAGCTGCATTATCAATGTCTTATAGTTCTCAGTACAAATATTTTCTTAGGTATATCTGTACATACTTTATTTAAAAAAAATTATACATGGTATTCTTCAAATTTCAATTTCCAATTATTTCTTCCTAGTATATAGGAATAAGCTTTTATATTGACCTTACAGCAAATGATTTTCATAAAATCACTGCAGTAACATTCTTTTACAAAATCTTTGGGACTTTTAATCTAGATGTTGATGTCATCTACAAACAAATTGAAAGTTTTATTATTTTAAACCTATGAACTAGATAATAACTGTTTTTTTTTAATTGAATTGTATTATGTTTTATTGAGGTAATGTTTGTTTACAACTATATATTTTCAGATGTATGTTTCCATAGCACGCCCACCACCAAAGTCCCACTAATCCTCCACCAGAGGCCCCTGGCCCCTTCCCACCGTGGGTTCCCTCCATGTCCCCGCCCCACGTTGCAGCCTCAGCCAGATTTCTAGTATTATATGGGTTTAGTTTTGTATTTTCCTTTGTTTTGTTTCTCTATATTCCACATGGGTGAAATCATACAATATTTGTCATTCTCCTTCTGACTTAAAGTATCAGATAGTAACTATTAGTATTTTAAGCATTGTAGTTATTTATTTATTTATTTTTAAAGATTTATTTATTTATACATACAAGCTGGGGTACAGACCAGAGGTGTGGGGCAGCCAGAGGGTTCACCAGAGACAGAGCGGGGAGCAGAACAGGCAGATCAGAAATACACTGCTGAGGGGAGCAGCGGGTGAGGCAGGAGAGGTCTGCCGCACCATGTGGGATTCTCCCTGGCCAGGCGTCGAACTCGCATCGCTGCTGCCGACAGCTCCACAGCGCGGCGCTTAACCGCTGCGCCACCAGGGAGGCCCTGTAGTTATTTATTTTTTCTGTTGCATATTATCCCCTTCCCCTCCTCTCTTTCTCTCCTTCCTTCCACCTTCCTCCCTTTTACCATCCTTCCCTCTCTCTCCCCCTCTCTCCCTCCCTCCCTTCCTTCCTTTTTGTTATAACCCTTTAAATATGTTTTTAGTGTTAATAATAATATTTTCTTTTATTGATTTTATTAAAATATTTTTTGGTCTTAATTTTTATTAAGGTAATGTTGATTTACAGCTTTTTATGCGATACAGAGATATAGGATCACACCTCTTCAGGTATATATTACCACACCACCCCTACCAGCAAGACACCAGAGTCCTCCATCATACTCCACTGGGCCCATTAAAACATTTCTTAGCTTCCAGGCTATACATACAGGTCATCAACAGGGCATTTTATGATTTTTGCAGAGCTTAAATGGTGCCTGATATTTAAGATATCAGTGCCTGATATTTAAGGGGAACATTCAAAACTTGTCAGATGAATGGGTGATGATACAATGACTACCATGTTAGGGCCTCCCTGGTGGTGCAATGGGTTAAGCGCAGTGCTGTGGAGCTGTGGAGCTGTGGAGCTGTGGAGCTGTGGGCTACTGTCTGCCCAAGTTCGATGCCTGGCAGGGGAGATTCCCACATGGCACAGCAGACCTCTCCTGCCTCACCCACTGTTCCCCTCAGCAGTGTATTTCGGTGTTCTGCTCCCCACTCTGTCTCTGTGAACCCTCTCACTGCCCCACACCTCTGGCCTGCACCCCAGCTTATATGCAAAAATAAATAAAACTTTTTAAAAAATGACTACCATGTTAGAGAGGTTTGGGACTTTTTAATTTTTTTTGATATTTTAGTCAGTTATTTCCCCCAGTAAATTTTTTGTGTTTCACTTTCATCCATTCCTCTAATATGACCCAGCTGGTTCTTGGCTTGAGATATTGCCTGGCGTCCAGGCTGTGCTGGCATGCAGTTGAGAGACAGTTACTACTAACCACACAGGCAGAACTTTTGAAAAACCTCTTTTTATCGTCTTGTTATTGATGTGTTTGATGGGGCTACAGTAGCACTGGCACTGTACAGGCACATAATTTAAAGCATTGTCATCTCTTCCCAATGCCAAAAGGAGGGTGAAGTTTAAGACCAAGTGCTTCATAGTATTTTAAGTTTTTACCCGAAAATACTGTTTTCATCTTTAATAGCTTATTTACAGTCTAAAGGGATTTACTTTGAGCACTGATTAACTGATTAAAAGGAGAGGGGGGGGGAGGAGAGAGGGATGGAGGGAGGGAGGGAGGGAGGGAGGGAGGGAGGGAGGGAGGAAGACAAAACATAGGTGCCTCTCAATTCACAGTCTTGGAATGTACATGCAAGAAACATGAGCAGGTGTCCATTTTTCCCAAATTGCAATGGTTCTGTTTGTACTTTCTTTACTTCACAGATTTCCTAGTGAATATGAATTACCTTTATAAACAGAAAACAAAAAGTTAAAAAAAAAGCAACTTTACTTGTAATCTATGTATCTTTCCATCATAGGTTTTAAAATGAGCTAATCACAGGTAAACCTCATCATTTATCTGATAGCTCCCTCTCAGGAAAATGTTTGCAATCTTAAAAGGGAATTTCTGTTGTTTCTCTTCTTAACCTAATATAATATTTGAAATTTAGATTTAAGAAACATTTGAAGCAATCTTAAAATTTTGTTTTCCACAACAGTTCTTTGAGGAACAGTGGTTATTATTCTCTGAATTTGATGGTTACAGATTTAAAAGTACAAACATCAGAGGCATAACTAAAATTGAGATTTAGATTTCCTAACTTTTAGCTTCATCATGACAACTCTTAGGAGGTTCACCCCTCATCAATTCTATTATGATTTAAGAATCACAGAACAATCTGGCTGTCCCTTCCTACAAATATAATACCCAAATGCCTGCTGTCTTTCCTTATCATTAGTTTTCCACATTAAAGATGTAGACACTGTAATTGTTTTCCACTTAACACAATCATCAACTGAGCAGACAGTGGAAGCCTTGACTTTTATAAATCTTCCTGTCTCTAGGCGAGCATGAGTGCCATCCCTCTTTCTCTACCAAGAGCTGTGCTGATCTGACTGCAACAATGCAAAGTTGAAGAATTTGGAAGAAAGTGAGGGCATGAACATTAATAGCTCCTTTTCTTTCTCTTATGTGAATGTTTTCAAGAAAATCTGAGCTGAACTTCAGCTCCTTCTTAGGGCAGAATTCCCACATTTACAAAACAGTGTTGAGTGGTAATTGAATATACTTAGATTTAGGTCTTAATTACCTTTCTGATTGGAGGTTTATCTTTAGCATGGTAGTTTGATAATGTAGCAGGACCAATTATTTTGTGTGATCTCCCACTGTGTTAAGGAAACGCAGACCGCAATTTTGAGATAAGTAAGTAAAAGTTTATCAATTATAGCTGGCTTTTAGTTTTATTTTTTACCGATATTTGAGCATTCCCAATGATTGGGGTTTAACTATGTCTTGATCATCTTTTAATTCTGCATCTTTTGGTCAGAAGTGCAATTCACGGGATGTGGGATTAAAGGGAAGGTTTCTATACTTAAAAATATGGAAAAGTTGTTTTTAAACTGCTTTTCTTAAAGAAATAAGTTGAACTAATAAGAACAGGTGTTTTTAGGTAGATACAATATTAATGTGGAAATGTCAAAATAAATACAGAAGGTGATCGCGACAGGTCAAGACATCCAGGCCAAAACAACAATAAACAAACTTTGAACACAAAGATTGGCCATCGCATGGTTACATTTCACTTTCACATGTGCTGCTGAGATTGTGAACATTTTTACATCTATCCCATACAGCAAATGTTTTCTGAGATTTCATGGGGCCAAGGAACTGGAGTTTCCATTATGTCTTTATTTACTGCTTCCTTTAGTAAATGTGTGATGTAAAACTTATGTTTTAAGAGGAAATATCCCATGAAATTTCTAAGTGTTCTAAACACAGCTCTTGAACAAGTACTTACTTTTGACTTTGAATAAGACAATAATGTGTACAGAGTGACTATCAAATGTGCAGTTGGAAAAATACTGTGTAGGAGGCCACAAAATGCAATTTTCTTGTAGAGTTATGTTAAAAAATGCAAGAGAAAAAAGAGTAAATGTACAGAGTATACTGATATCTCAAAGGACCAAAGATTGGCCTGCCAATGCTAGCATAATCAGCAAAAGGGACAAAAAGTTAAGCTCTGAGTCCATCCATTCCTAACTTTAGAAATTATTTACAATGGACTCTTCCTTCCATTCTCTATGTTTGATAAACTGCCTGCTTACTTAATGTCTCCAGATAAAGAATAAGCCAAATTACTCTGTTGCCCATGGGGGGAGGTTTGGCAAGCTGAACCACATGTTAGGTTTTTAGCATTACTTGTCATCAACATCCTCAAAGAGCAGGAGACCAGGGTTTTGGGGTGAGGGACTAGAAAAGCTTGCTAGGCAGCTAATGGTCAGCTCTTCCAAAGTCTCCAAAGCAAACCAAGAGTTCTGAAATTCAGTCTATATACTGAGATACTATTAAGAAAATGACTCATATTAAGAATATGAGCAAATTAAGAATATATATGTAAGTCATTTTTACCAAAAAAGTATATGCATAGTATTTCTCTAATATAATGAAAATATTTTCATACCTTTCAATATTTTGCCTTTCCCTGAAGAACACTTAGAATTCTATTCTAGTTCAGCACAAATGTATGCTTTTTACAGAATATTTGTTATGTTTTCATCAAGTAATATAATTTTTTTGACTTTTTTTTAAATGTATATATTTTATTGTTATTTTTATCTTTTACATTTTGTGTCCTCAATTGACTTTAACTAATATAATTTTAAACTGAACTTATTTTCTTACAAACTTTTAATTATGTAAATGAAAGACAACCTAGATTATTTGAAGTGATTCCATTGTATTTTTTGTATTTTCTCTTCATATTAAAATATTACCAACACTGTTCACATTTACATTATGTAAAATTAAATGGCACTTGCAGCTTATTGAATGCCTTAGCTTTTCTTTAGCATTTAATCAAGTGAGAAAACTATTCATTGCTTCATAGGCCTTAAATCATGAACATTATCTTCTTAATTCTATACAGAATATGAGTACTCCAAGACTAGAAGTTTTAATATGAATTTAATATCCAGGAAAGTGGAAAATATATTCAATCCAAGCAGAGGATAAAAATATAAATATTCCAAATATGCCTTCACATTTTTAATTATGCCAGTATCTTTAAATATATATATATTTTAAGTTACTAGTATTTTATTTAAAAGTAAGTTTTCAAACGCAAGGACATAGGAAAATATGGACATGTTTAATTTTCCCATTCATGGGGAATATCTCAAGTTACTTATGTAGGCAAAAACCTAAGAAATAATTAAGCAAGCATGGCTTCAATATGATGTGTCCAATAAAGATATTGCTAAACTCTAAATAAAAATTATATAAAATATGAATTTTATGTTGTAAAAGAGCAAAGGAAAAAACACACTGTATGAGGTGGCATTTAAGAAAAATTTCTGATGTTTTTAAAGCAAAATGATGCATAAAGATTTATTTTTGTTTTTAATGGTGAAAGTATCTAAAGTGTGGACAGAGTCCAGATTTTTCAACCATGATGTATATGGGAAGAATGAAATCACAGTGGTGGGTTGAGTACAGGAAAATAATATGAAAAAGAAAATGCAGAAAATACTAACAAATATAATGGTAAATATGACAAAAGGTGGAGTGCATTTTAGGAAAATATTTGTTTAATCTATTCAGCAATAATTTTGGTCTATTTTGAAAGTCATTTTTTTCCCTAATAAAAGTTAATTTATTACACTGAAAAAAGTTAACTTTTTAAAAATACATTGCTTATTAATATCAATCATCTTAGTGTAAAAGACTCTCCCTGCCATGCCTCGAACTCATGTCGCCACTGCCAACAGCTCCACAGCACAGTGCCTAACTGCTGCACCACCGGGGAGGCCCTAAATAGTTGTTTAATATTTTTTTAAAGCATATATGTCACATAAGAAACTTTTCACTTTCTTTTGAACTTGCAGTGAAAGCTTTCACTTAAAGCTATACCATATAGCTCTTTTTGTTTGTTTGATTTAAAAAATAATTCCCTCCTGGTCAGTTTTAATGGAATTGTCTAGAAAAGTTAGGCAAGTTGAAGTGGAGTCGTTTTTATGAGGAAATTGTATTTTCTGAGTTGTATTTTTCTGACAGTCTACCTTGGATATTACTTTATTCTTTCATTATCAGTCAATGTAGGATAAAAGTGTATTTTTATCACACCAAGCAGCTCTTTGGTTGATGTGTTTTTTATAGGGTAGCTGAGGCAACTTGACAAATAATATCAGGAGTATGTAATGATGAAGAAGTAATTCCCTTCAATGCTAAAACTGTAAGTCTTGTGAAATTTCTAGCTCCTATTCTAGCTTATTTATTGTCCATGGTACTATCAAGGTGAAATGATACTTAGTGTTCTAAGAAAATTTAGCTTTTTAGATACAGTGCTTGCTAATATCAAAATATTTTCATTGTGAAGCCTCTTCCTTAACCTTTTCCAGTTTTGGAGATCACTATTTGGTCAAATAAATGTAACACTAAAAAAAGAAATACAATTTAAGAAAGTTTTTACATGCTTTCAATTTTGTACGGAGAGTTTCACTTAAAATCATAGTGAATGTTATTTGTTATGTATGACCTTAATTTTGATGGGCTCCAGACTTTTAATAATGGTGTGTTTGCATGTATATACATATATATGTGCATACATGTGTGTTTGTATATATATGTATATATACACATATGTGTTTGTGTAATATGTAAATACATATATAACACATGTAAAATAAATTTTAGATGAAGCTATAGGAAATCCAGATTTAGGACCTTAGGATCACTCTAAACTTTTATGAAATAGGATGATGTACCAATGCCACATTCATATTAGTGATATTAAACCACTAGAATAAAAGTATTTACAGCAAAAACTTATTTTCTATGCATGTGAGAATTCTGGGTGGTAGTTCAAAGGGTTTTATTGAGTGGAATGAGATTACAAAATCCATACTAGGCATAGAAGTATTAATGATTCTAATACTAACTTGTAAACGTTGATATTTATAAAACACATATTGTAAACTAAGCATTACAAATGTCACTGAGTTCATGGTTCATTTGACCTGTCTGTGAGTGAGGGCTGAGAGCCAGAGAGAGGAGATAACTGTTTTGTCTTATAGCCATTGAGGGTAGCATAGGGGTTTCCTGCATGGTGGGTCACACTGTAAAGCTCATGCTTAAATAAATAAACATGCTTTCATGCTTAAATAAATAAACACACACACACACACACACCCCAGATGGACTATGGATAAAGGAAAGAAAACAAAATATTAAAAATCTATACCAGCATGGTAAGAGTGGGTAAAATATTTCCTGACTTAATCATCCCTGGTTCCCTGGTTTGCAGGGATAAAATTATCCATGTCATGGTTATTGTTTTTGAGTTTTCACTTGCCCATGAATATTAATAAATCCCCTCACAATCTTTTTAAATAATTTATTAGTAATTTACTTGTCAGAATTTGCTTTTGAAAAACAACAATAATGGCAACAACAACAAATGTTCTAAGAAACAAGAAGTTGGCCATTTAACTGGGGACAGATGGGAGCAGCTGTCTCACTGACACTCTTCAACTGACTAGTTGACAATGAATAAATCTCCAGAAGCATTTCCCTATATGGAAATATGTTATAGTGAAAGAAGATGCACAGGAGAAACTTTACACAGTGCTTGGCACAGGGAAGCTGCAATAAAGGTTAGCTAGGTAAAAACATTTAGAAATCAGACAAGCAAATAATCTCCCATAATTTGAAAGAACTGGGTGCCTAGCTTCAGCATTTCCCTTGATTTGGACATTAGGATTTCATTAACGTGTTTTTAAAGATGCTCCACCTTTTGACTTCTAACACAGCGTGACATCGTTAACATTGAAACCCCTAGAAAATTCTTACATATAAATTGATCTTTAAATGGGTCTACCCATTTTATGATAACTATACAGTTGTTTTTGTTTTACTCTAAATTTGTGCCCTTTGGAAATCAAAATTCATACTTCTTGTTTTCACCTCTACATGGCTTCAGAATTATTATAATAGTTTCCTAATATCATCTGTAATTTAGTGTTAAAATAATTTGATAAATACATAAAATATGAAGAAATTCAAATCACTCTTTCCTTCCTCTGTATGCTCCTCTAACCTGAGATTAAACCTATTTTCATAATATCGGCTCCTTTGTGTGGAATTTAAAAAACAACCTTCCTGATAAAAACGAGCATATGAAGAGATAGTGTGGGTAATCTTACAGTGTTCATTTCTACCTGGAAATTTTAGACCTGATCTTTTTTCATAACAACCTCACGGAATAAGTAGGTTTAACACCAATAAAAGTATGGAGTGAGAAAACCAAATCCATTCAAATCATATAATGCTGAGAAAACCACAGCAAGGACACAAACCATGGTTATGTGGAACTTACCAATTATTGTTTAGGTAATAAAATAATTATTAATTTTAGAAAAGAATTAATATATCATGCTTCATAATCTATTCTACTAAGCAAGTCTATCACATCACTTCATTAAATCTGACTCAAGAAACAGAATCACATTTTCCTTTCACTTATTTCTTTAAAATATAGCTAAAAAGACATTGGTTTCTTTTTTTAATCACACTTTTGCCACTATCAATACTTTTTGCAAGCCTCAGCTTTTTCAAGGTTTTAATTTGATATAATTCATTAGTCTTCCTGACATATCTTAAGGGTTGCACCTTTCTGTGAAATTGCCCTTGATTATGCAAACTTTTCCAAGTTTTTTGACTTATTCATCTGAAATCTGAGTTCTGTAGTAATATGGCAGATTTACTCTTATTGGTGAATTGATGTCTCTTATCTCCATTAGAATAATTTCATCATAATATCTTAAATAACTGAATCCTTTATTAATTATATTGCTTTTTACATTTAACCACAGAAATAAACTGAAGATACAAATGTATTTTTCACAGGAACTTTTCTCTTGATAACTTTATTGTATTTAAGAAAAAGAAAACAAAGGAAAATATGTTAAAATTTTAAATAAAATTAACAATCACAGACATGGTATAAATCCCTTTCTAAGTTATAAATGTATGTGTGTGTGATGAATGTATATACGCATTCTTATATAAACATATACAGAGAGAGACAGTTATTCTTACATGTCAGTTTTTCACATTTGAGTCAACTTGTGTTGGAATTTTCTCTACTGGTTTTGTGGAAAGTTAAATATAGTACCCCCTAGTCTCTTTCACATTCAGAGTTCTAGATTTAAGGGGCATTCTCATGAAAATGTGATATTGGCATTAACAACTGGACGTGATGGGGGTGCCACACACATTTGTTATTTCTTGGCTATAGAGAACTACCCACATCTAGTCCCCAGCTACGTGTGGCTGAGAAGGGAGGGTGGCTCTGTTGCAGTGCATTCATCAAAGACTGTGGTGTATTGACCCTGATGTCATGTCCTTGACTCCAGGTCTAGGAATGAGTAAAGGACTTGGACTTAACTGGGAATTCCTGCTGCTTCTCACCCTCCAGCTCTACTCCCTCGTGAGCTTCCAAATCTCTATACTCAATTCCTTTTTGTTTGAAATCCTGGTTGCTATTTCCTGCTCTGAACTCTGACAATCAATGCATTTCTAAGCTTAGCATTTTTTTTTTCCTGGAGACTCTATTTTGTTCTGTACAAATTCCCCTTTTTTTTTTCATTCATAAGATGTTCTGTTCTTTTTTAGGAATCATTTCTATTTGAATTCACTGAACCATTTTAACTTATTTTATATATTACCATCTAAAATTGTTTTATTTATAGGATAATGCTCTTTCATTTTTGCTTTCTTCCTTTTCTGGTTTCTCTGTTGTATAGAGTTAGAGAGGAGAGAAGTGGAGAGCAACAAGCACCTCTTACCTCACTGCCATTGAAGTCCCCATTGGTAGCATGTCTCAGGTGGCAGGTATCCAAATGCCGATTCCCTTAGAGTATCAGGGTGAATTCTGGATGTACCTGGGAAGCTTCTCACTGCAAAATTCCCCAATGAGTGAATGCACTCAAGTTTAATGACTTTGAGTTCCCATACTGTTCCTAGACCCTGCCTCTGTGATGGGAGTTCCACCCCCAAGAGGTTCAGAGGTTTTGATTCTGGTTCATGGGTCATGTCCCATGATTTGTGGGAAACACAGATGTCTGTGTTTTGTCATATAGCTAGTGTGATTGCTCCATGGACGTCACATTTCCACTTTGCATACTTGCTTCCAATCTCTCATCTGTGGGCTTTCAAAGGCATACTGGGTAGATCAGCAAAATTAGGTAAAAAGCTGATGTTGAAAACAAAAATTAAAATGAAGCTTTCTCATTTGTAGGTGCATTGAATTTCCTAGGATTCACTAAAGTGGTTTGAGGAACAGGGTCAGAAGAAAGGACCTTTCCATCCCCTTAAAGAGGAAGTGAAAATGAAGACCACCTCTACCTGAAGTCAGGTATCTCTCTGACACGTTAGCATCCTTTCTTTTCTGCTTCCAGGCATCCTCATGGTTTGGTATATGAAGGTGCTATAAAGCTGACCTTATTAAATGCTTTCAGTTTTATAAACACTTTTACAAGATAACATTTTATCCTCTGCCTTGTGTTCTGGGTTTACAATTCTGGGAATACAAGAGAAGGCATGCCACCCAATTTCTGGTTATTGTTCCTAGCGCTCCACGTCTTGAGCCTGATTCTGAAAGTTGAATCTGAATTCTCATTAGAGAAATGCTGTGGACTTTTGTCATTGTTTTCGTAGGATTCATCTTTAGAGGGCTTGGTATTTTTCCATGTAAATCTCATGGAAATGTTCCCTCGAAGTTTCACATTTGCTTGTATGAGCTACGTTGCCTAGTACTAATTCTATTTTAATTTCCCAACTTGGGGTCTTATTGAATTCCTGTATTATCAGATTTTCTTCACTCATATTTTACTGAAAGCATAGCCTTTGACTATCCTGGATTAATGCTGAGTCTCTGACTTAAGTATCACTTCCTCAATCAAATATTTAGAACTATTTACTGAATGCCTGTACTGAGCTAGTCACATTTCCCTGAGGTCTTCAGGTCCTGCTCCTTTTATATAATCTTGTGTATAATGAAATACCAGCCCTAGAATTTGTGTTCCTAAATCTGTCCCAGTCCTTTCAGGTAACTGGACCCTCTCAGAGCATCTATCATCAGCTCAGATGTTTAAATCTCTGCTTTAAACTTGACCTTTATTTCTGAGTTGTTATGGATTTCTTTTCCTGTCTTTGAGCTCATCTCTGCATTAAACATGTTTTATTTTTAGTTTAAAATGTGCATAAAGATTTTAGGTTAATTTAGTCTGAGGTTTTTAGGATCTGGAAACTATGAATTTTTGCAATCATCTTCTCATAAAAATATTTTTAATGAAAATTCAGCAGTCATGATTCACTTTGCAACATTAATACAACAAAATCTTATTCATGTGGATTTTATGATTCAGATATGGGATATATTTGGAGATTAAAACATAGATGTTGTTTCCATTCTTCTATATGTGAATAAAAGGCTTATTTTAAGAATCAATCATACAAAGTCTATAGGACTGTGTTTAACTAAATAAAGAAAACAACTGGTTCTAAAGGCATTTAGAAAGGGCGTTTACATAAAAATAGTATATGCTAATACTAATCATTATTATGTCTTTATCAGATCCTTTCTAAAGGAATTAGGAATTAGAAGAATATTTTATTTTATCCTAAATTCTGATTCTTATACAATAATATTAGAGGTCTTTGAGAAATTTTCTGACTTAAACTTTTAATGATTCTCTTCAACTAGTCTGAATCTAATCATGATAGGTAATTATTATGAGAAATTAAAATGCACAATCTTAATAATATATTGAGAAAATGTGGATAAGGGAGATTTTTTTCCTGTCATGGATTATATTACAGAAGAAATTATTTTGAATAACAAGCCACATTCTCCTTGAGGTGTCTTTTCTCCTAACTGTATCTCGCAACTTCCTATCCTTTGTCACCCCCTTATCTCCCTAAATTCAGTTGGGAACATTTCAGAAAGCCATTAGCTAACTTTTTAAACTTTGGTATTACATAATATTGATTGAGTTAAATAAGAGTTGTGCAGAATTTTCTATAGGATTCCAGATCCCTGACCCCAGCATTAATTTGAAGTTCCTTATCATTGAAAGAGCTTGGGCATTGATATGGAAATGGTACAGCCAAAGTTCTGATGTGCTGCGGCTTCCTGCTGTCATTCTTTAAAAGACTGACGATGGTGATGGTCACTGTTCTGCTTTGCAAGCAAAGATAAAGTTTGCCCAAGGTCATTCCTCAGAATGTGGCCTGGTTTGCACTCAGTGGATTTGTCTTACTTATTCATTGATAAAGTGGAATGTGTTATTGGTAATAAAAACCGTGAGGAACTCCATCCCTCCTACAACAAAAATATATAACTGAGATGTTCGTTCTTATTTGTTGTGAAAAATAGCTTCACTTTTAATACACCAATTAATATTTTCATACCTTCATTCTGTGAAATTGGAAATAAGTCATTTGTGACTTTCGTGATGGAATTCGTGATTACTGGAGATCACTGGATTTCTGGACCAGTGAATGAATATGTTATATGAGATATGCGAAACACGCAGAGGCAACTCTCTCCTCAAATATTTAAACTCTAGCCATAGTGTAGCCACATAAACTAAGTACTGATCCAAATGTGCATTTGTTAGGCTCTTGAGGACCAGGTGGACTATATTGTGGATGGTGGGAGCCTTAATATACAACACACAAGTGAGAAGGGGGAAAGGAACTAGACGTTCATGAGTTGGAAAACTAAACTATTAAAGATGTGTCAGCTATTGCATCATGGTAAAGAGCCAACCATTAACATTACAGATCCTGAGTATTCATTCAAATTCTTGAACATGGAAAAGATTCGCCATTCTCTTCAAACCTATTTGCTGTTATTTTACACATACATTCTATGCCATGATTATCAGGAAGCCAAGAACTTTCTAATTACATACAAATATCATTGTTTTCAGACTGTGAGTTCAAGAAGAGCTTTATAAAATCTTGAGCACACGTGCACATGTACACACGAAACGTTTCTGAATTATTTAAACTAATATGTTTAAAAATAAGCCAACATAAGAAAAAGAAGGTGAATATCAAAAGCATATGTACGCACAGACCGGTTTTTGGCAAATGGAGGGAATTAAATGAAGAAGCTGGTGATACAGAGTACATTCTATCCAAACACCTCTGAAAGCCTTCAGAGGAAACACTAGCTTTTGTTTTGTTAGATTTCCCTCCAAACTGTTGCAGATCAATACTTTTGTATACTACAATAAAAAGGAAATACTAGAAAAATAAAAATATATAAAAATTCAGGACTGACATTTTTATTTTTATACCCAATAGACAAAAAATTATTCTGTCAAATTGCTATAAAAAGTTTTCAGTGGCCACTCTTCATTGTCTGAGCTCACTGCAAAGAGATATCATGTTTTTCCAGCTCTCATGGTTCTACATGCCTCAGCTGAGCTTCCCTGGTTTAGTGTACTGGTATAGGAAGAATAAAAAATAAGAAGGGAAACCACTTGCAGAGACCTGGTTGTCTCAGGACTCAGAATGCCAGGTCAGATGGATAGAGGATTGACATAAGGGCTGTCATTGGTGTAGGACTAGGATTCCCAATTCCTTCCCCATCCTCCTGTTCAGAATGCTCACCCGACTCCCTACTTGGCATGGTGGTGACCTGGCAAGACAAGAAAATTTAAACTGTAAGCATAATATGTTGTTTAAGAAGTCAAGGAAATTACGGATACATTTTTTTTACTGAAGTGTAATTGACATGAATTAATATTTAATTTCAGGTATATAATATGATGGTTCAGTATTTGTAGACATATGAAGCAATGATCACAACAATTCTACTGAACATCTTTTTAAAGCATCTTTCAAATTTGTAGTTGATTATAGTCCCCATGCTGTGCATTGCATCTCTTTGACTTATTTATTTTTCCACTGGAGGTTTGTACTTCTTAATCTGCTTTACTCATTTTATTCCCCTCTGACACTCCACCACTCTGATAACCACCACTTTGTTTCCTGCCACTATAATTTTACTTTTTGTTTGTTTCAAGTCCATAAATACGTGTAATCATATGTTATTTGTCTTAATCTGTTTGATTTTACTTAACATAATACCTTTAAGTTTTATCCACATTGTCACAAATGATACAATTCCCTTATTTTTCATAGCTGAGTAGTGTTCCATTGTATGCATATAACATAGCTTCTCTATCCATTTATTGATATGACACAGGTTGGTTTTGTAGCTCAGCTATTGTAAACTATATTGCCATGAACATATATGCATGTAGATATTTTTTCAAATTAGTGTTTTCACTGCATTTTGACAAGGATTCCCTCCAAAGTCTTCAGTGTATGTACTTTGTATTGCAAACACAGAGCAGTTAGAACATGTAAAACTCCAAGGTTCAGAACATCCTAAATTTTAAATTCTTGAGATTTCATAGTTTGAGGAATAAAATTTTTGATTCGGTTACTATTAGTTTCTTATTTTTTCGCACATCATAAGCATTAATTAAGAGTTTATTAAATTGATGAATGAAGTCTTAGAAGAGACACTGGTGATCTTTAAAGATCTCTTTAAAGTCCCCAGTAGTCAAGATAATACTTAACCTTTTTAAAGATTTTATCTTTATGAATGAAACCTATAGATCTGTGAGTGCATTAAAGTTAGGGTGATAAAAACTAAAAGATAATTATCTACCCTGAAAATTTAATACTCAATCTAACTCTTAGGTTCCTTCTGACTGAAAATTATAGAAAACATGCAGATGTTATTTCTGTTTTTCCTTCAATTTTGAGCCTTTAATAAGATGTGTGTGTGTCTGTGTCTGTGTGCGTGCGTGTGTGTAGGCAAGCTCAAGAACATTGTGTGTCTGGTGTGTCCCTGGATCATGGGAGCTAGAAGTAGAAAACAGGATATACGTAACAAAGCACACAAGGTCACAGAATGTAAAATTGGTGTCTGCCAAGGTCAGTCCAGTTATCCTCATCACCTGGCAGCATGCTGGGGGTCTTGTAGCTGATGGGAAACATCTTATATGTCCTGACCCTGGGCTTTTCAAGATGCTCTAGAGGCACCCATCTGTAGTGTCTGGTGCATCTGCCACAGAAATTTCGCATCACCTTCATACCCCTGAATTCACCTTTAGGGCACTTTGATCAGATGCAAGGTATCTACCTCCTCCAGAAGCACAAAGCACCCCACCTTAGGTATCATACAAGCCCAATGTCCAACCTTGAACTTAGCAGGACTGCTGAAAACCTCATTGGCTTGGAAGGACAGGTGAAGTCTCTGAACCCAACCCCTCACACACATAAGAGCTCAGAAGGTTGTGGGTGAGCAGGCTGGTGCTACCACTACATGCTTTCTCTAAGTTGGAGCCAGAAGGAGTTTCTGATGATACAGCTTTGAGGTTCATGATTAGCATGGACGCTCACGTATTTCTCACCCAGAAACTCAGTTTATTTGATTATCTTTAACAGAAATTCATGAATATTGGTAAATTAATCATAGGATCCTAAGGATGAGAAGCTAAGCAAGACCAAAACTAAGCTACTGACCACACGCCAGCAGGCGACTTCAGCAGTGTCTGGGCTCACCCTGGGCATGGCTGGGTCCACAGCAAACTACAAGGACATGAGTAACAGAATTCTCGGCCTCCCGTGGTGCAGGGGTTAAATTTGCAGTGCTGTTAAGCTATTGCCAGCCACAGCAGTATGAGTTTGATCCCTGGCCAGGGAGCTGACCCACATAGCACAGCAGATTTCTCCTGTCTCCCCTGCTGTTCCCCTCAGCAGTGTATTTTAGTAGATCTGCCTATTCTGCTCCCCTTTCTGTCTCTGGTGAATCCTCTTAACCCCTGCATCTCTGGCCTAGACCCCAGTTCTTGTATGCATAAATAAATAAAATGAATTAAAAGAAAAAAGTAACAGAATTCTGGTCAGTGAGACCACAGATAGCTGCTCTTACTATACCACAGGGAACTAATTACCGCCTTCATTTTTTTTTCTTATTTGAAAGCTTAAGGTTTTGAGGTGATCAGATTTACTTCAACTTTAAAAGTTATAAATTGTGCTTAGCAGGAATCTGTAATTAATCATCAGTGTCTACCACCTTTTTCTTTTCCTCTAGTTACAGAAACCCTAGTTACAGAAATTTTAGTCACTTTGCTTTTTTGAAATAATCACTCCATGACTGTTTTCCTATGTAGCATGTCGTGGTCAAATAAATGTTATTGGACAATTAGATATGAGCATAAGTTGTTGCTTCTCTTTGAAAAAGTATGAAAAAGAAGCATCCACCCCATTTGGTGTCCATATACTCCAGAAGACACAGCCACACTGCTCAAGTACAGCAGATATGGAGAGTTTGTCTGGGCTAACACATTTTCTTTGAGTATGTTTGTGTTTAAACAACTAACAAATCTTGTGAAATGCAAATAAAAGTTGAAAATGATATTTACATGTTTAATGTAAAATAGTTTTGACATATTTCTGCAACTCAGATTTTCATTTAACAATATGTGTTGCACATGTTTCCATATCTTCTCATTTAAGGGGAATTTTGTTTGCATTTTAATGCTTGTTTGCATGTTTATGATTTATCAATTATTAATATTTATCAATTCCCTCTTTTAACTAGACTCTTGGTTATCTTCTTATTTATACATGTATTTACCAAATGAGACTTTCCCATAGAGGTGTGGAAGCAAAGGTAAGTTGTTATTAACAGCATCACTGACTCTAAATGCAAAGCGGCAGGTGTTCTCTCCCCCCCACCCAGTCCGTCTCCTGGGCTGTTTGCACCTGACCTAGTCATCACTCTGACTGTATGCCTCTGTGGGTATATTTTATTTTTTGTATTATAGTTATTAATTCTTTCTTTCAAAAACTGGGACATCTGACCTAGTTACCTTAACTTCTACCTCCTTATTTATTCTAGTTATTATTGTTGGTCTGCCTTTATAAGAAACTGAGCATGTTTGAAATTAATTGTAAGATATTTTTAAATATTCTTTGTCTAGTCAAGGGAGTCTCTTTCTATTTCTAGTTTGTTAAGAGGTTTGTTTTTTTCTTTTGTTTTTGTCAAGAGATCTTAATCATGGATGGGAGTTGGATTTGTTAAAGGTCTTTCTATTGGTATGATCATAGATTTTTCTCTTTGGCCTGTTGAGGTGTTGGATTACTTTGACTGATTCATGAAGCTGAACCAGCCTAGCATTTTGAACAACCTCCAAATAGGTTGTGCACATTATTTTTTACAATTTTTAAATAATTTGTTAATATTTTGTTGAGAATCTTTCCATTTACGTTCATGAGGGATCTTGGTCCAGAGTTTCTTCTTTTTTATTGTAATACTTTTGTCTTGTTTTGGTATTAGGGTAATTCTAGCTTTAAGAAATGAATTAGTGACATGCCTAACTCCATAAAGAGGCAGAAATAATAAATAGTAGAGTTCAGTGTTACATCTCACTTACACAAAAATGGTATGCAAGAGCAAACAATGATTTTAGTTTTGGAATGTCTTTAAATTAGGATAATCAAAACCAAAAATATGTTTTGGATAGAAAATTTTAAAGTTATATTTGGCCTATTAAATTTGAAATAATTCAGCTGATACTATCCAGTAGACAGAAAGAAATGTGTTCCGTATTTCAGGAAAGAGTTGAAGTTGCTGCTACAGACATGAGAACACCAGCAGATAGCTGCCAGTTTAACCACAATGATAGCTGATATTCTTTTTTTAAAGATTTATTTTTATTTATTTATGCATACAGGAACAGGGGGCTAGGCCAGAGGTGCAATGGGTGAGAAGATTCACCAGAGACAGAATGGGGAGCAGAATAGGCAGATCTACTAAAATACACTGCTGAGGGGAACAGCAGGGGAGACAGGAGAAATCTGCTGTGCCATGTGGGTCAGCTCCCTGGCCAGGGATCAAATTCATGCTGCTGTGGCTGGCAGTAACTTGATAGTGCTATTACTTAACCCCTTGCGCCATTAGGGAGGTCCAATAGCAGACATTCTTAAAGAATAGCAGTCAATGGTTAAGGGTTTTGTCTAACTTAACATGAAAGTCTCTTGCTGAATAAAAACTGACAGTTGTGTTAAATGAAATACAAAAAGAGTCTAGTATATTAAATGGTGCATGTGATATTCCTTTAATTTTATAATGAGGAAAGGCACAAAGAAATGCTTCCATCTATACTATACTTCACATATTTTTTTCTGGTGGTAACTAATCAGTAATATCAATTAACGCATACATATCAGTTAAAATGTTATTTAATGTACTTAGTATTTTATAACTCAACATTAGGATTCAATTTTAAAACTTCATTATTTATTTTTATAATTTGAAGACATTTCTACTCAGTAACGTTTGTCAAGTCATTTTAAATTGGTTGCCATAATGTATATTATACTACAAAGGCAATACAGGAATTGCCAACATCCATAAACCACTCCAGACCTTCAGAAAATACACCCACAACAACTCAGAAAAAGAATTTGAGATTTTTTTTTGCTCGAATATATCAGCAGTGATATCAGGATCTTTATGCACTGTGACATTGGAAGGACTATAATTATGAAAAAAGTTCAGAGCTAGTTATTTGGTGTTAATGGGATTCTATGTTTGCAAAACATGCTGGGAAATTTAGAATAGACTACAAAGAAAGACAGATTGACACAAATTGGATTTAGCTACTAGTTTCATATGAATTTATGGGAACAATAAAACAGGTTAAGTTATTCTTGACAGATTTAGAAGATTGAAAAAAGGGAGATCCAAGGCAAAAGCTATATAAACCTCAAACTTGGAAGTATCGGAATCACAAAGAACACATGAAATATGGAAACTTGCTAAAGAAAATGACAGACATTTGGGGTTTGGCTTTTTTCTAAAAGATATATGAAGATGGAATTTCCCAAACTTATAGGAAAATTAACAGTTGACATAAAGGAAATTTGATATCCGTTTTTACATAATGAAAATTGTATTTACTTCTCTCTCAATTTTTTTTGCTTGATTAACTGACCACAAAATTCTATTTGATAAAAAAAAAACATGAAAAAGATGAATATATGATTTTACCATGATCTTTGCAAAACTAAATCCTTGAAATTTAAATCTTTATGGAAATTGAATCATATGTAGCATTGCAAAGCAAGGTTGCCTCAATTAAAAAAATTAAGAATTACGAATACTAAAGTTAATGTCACCAAGATGGTATAGTTGACATCAGCCTCCCCACCCCCGTCCCTATTCCCAAAGATCAATAATTAGACATTTATCCATGAACAAACACAGCTTGTGGAGAGCATGGGAGCCCTCTTAAGAAATTCTAGAGACAGGGTGAAACACAAAACCTGAGAATAATTACAACAAAAAGAATGACTCACAGCTTCCTGTTGCCTTCCTTCCCTCCAAGCCAAAACTGCTCAGCTAGAAAGAGTTGCCCTCACCCACCACGGGAAGGAAAGCCCACTATGTCGCTAACTTCTCACCCTTATTTTTGCACCGCCTGAAGCTTCTACTTTGATTTCACCTCATCCAGCAACCAGCAAAACAGGTACAATGACTCTGAACAAGGAAGCAAAGCAGACACTACCAGCACCAGCTACTCAGCAGGAGCAGCCTCAACTCTGGTGTCTGAACGGACACAGCATTAGACAGCCTGGCTCACAGTTTAACTTTATTCCTTAGAAAGAAATTATATGAATTTTTTTTTGATTCCTAGAATACCAGACTCATGATTTGTTTTTCATTTTTAGCGTACATAAGAAATACACGAGAAAATAATCTCATTTTATGACAGCTGCAAGCAATGGAAATAGCTCAAGCTAAGAAAGAAATACAGCTAAATTTTGGATAATATGTTTTTTTTAAGATTTATTTTTATTTATTTATGCATATAAGAACTGGGGTGTAGGCCAGAGGTTTGGGGAGTGGTGAGAGGATTCACCAGAGATGGTGTGGGAAGCAGAATAGGCAGATCTACTGAAATACACTGCTGAGGGGAGCAGCGGGCGAGGCAGGAGAGGTCTGCTGCTCCATGTGGGAAGCTCCCTGGCCAGGATTGAACACATGCCACAGTGGCTGCTGATAGCTTGATAGCACTCAGACTTTAACCAGTGTACCAGGAGGGAGGCCCCTGGGTAATATATTTAAAAAAAAACATTTTTGAAAAATTGTTATCTTTATTGGTGTTTGATAAAATTGGTTAAAAGAAATGTATTGAAAAGATGAAAAGTTTTCACTATTGCTAAGTTTCCATCAGAAAAATTCTGATTTGATCAGGGCTGTTTGACTTGTTTGTGTCTATTTTCCTTTCAAAAGAATATGAGAGAAAGACACAGAGGAGAAAGAGAGAGAGAGAGAGAGAGAAAGGGAGAGGAACAGGAGGGAGGGAAGGAGGAAGGAAGGGAGGGAGGGAGGGAGAGGTTTCCAATTTCTTCTGTATGTTAGAAAGCAAAAAAAATCTTTAATGGGTTCTACATTCACTGCTTCTGCTAAATTTGGTTATTTGTGTCTTACAAATGTCTTCATGTATCCAGTGTACAGATAATAATGATTTTTTTTATTTTCAAATCACAGCATGGTTACCATACATGCTAGTTTCTTCAAAAATTAAGTGCATTTAGAATCTCCTCTCCCTCTGCCAGTTATCAAAATTCTTGAATGACTAAGAAGGTAGGCTTATGTGATTGATATCATGTAGATGCTGCTGTTGGAAAACAAGGTCTTATTCCCAAATATTGAGGATACCACCTAAGGGCTGATTTTAATTCATTTGGTATATGCACTGAAAGCTGCAGCTCTCCCTGTGTGGTCTCAGTAGTAACTATAATCATGACTCAGGTTTTCCCTCACACCACATCTGTGCATTCAGGTTCAGGCCCAGATATACACATTTTATCCAGCCAACTGTTGAGACAGGACAGAAGCAGAGGTTTGAAAATCACCAGAAGATACTGCCTCTCACTCTTGACCCCACGTGTCCGAGCACATAATGTTAGAGAATGAAGCATGTGGAGCAGAGTGGGCCTTCTAAAACTTTTTGTTTTATGGGTGTATGTGTGCATAGCGTGCATGTGTGTATAAGTCCGTGTGTATGTGTTGTGGGGGGAGTGCATATACTATCTACTGATGTGCACGTGCGAACAGTATGAGCGTATGTGTTGTGCAAGATTATGTAGGAATGTGCACATATTAATGTGTGCATGTGTGCATTTTTTCTGAGTTATTAAGTAAAATGTGCTTCCATTGGGAACTAAACTAGATTGACTCTATGGACCCGGTGCGTTTGAACAAACGCAGGTCACTGGCGGGCTGATGGGGGTGGCATCTAGCAGGTGACTTGTTTACCCTACAACCTACAGTACATGTTCCACCTACCCCACTTTCACACCATCCCTGGGTCACTGATGTCACTTCTGAGCATGTAGGACAGCAAAACCTTCAGGAATGAATGTTCTGTAAATTTAAAGCTACATAGTTTATAGGGCTTTCTTATCAGAAAAGACATCTAGGAAATTGGAATGAAAGTGCTTAGAAGATGACCTTACTTCTTTTGACAGGTAAATCTAAGGTCGGTCTATGGTTACAAAACAATTAAAAGGCCAGTGACGCAATAGTGGGGAGCAGACTTGCAGCCCAGGCTTCTGTGATGTGCGTGAGAACCATTTTGATCCTCACACAGGAGGAACGAGAGGCTGCCAAGAATTGTGACACCAGCTGCATCATAGACTAAATAAGAGCACGAGAAGGTCAGCTTTTCAGTGAGAAAGCTGACATCTTCCAGGCAGGCAGCGATGGCTCTTTCACGGTGGTCGCGCCCCTTGGTCTGTCTGCATCCGCAGGTGGTCTCAGGGCTCGGTGCTCTCTGTGCCTGGCACCCTCTCCCCCCATCCAGAGTGTCTTTCCGAGAAACACCTTGTCCCTGGACAGCAGTCCAAGATCTGAAATGAAAAACAGCTATTGATATCTATCACATAATTAAGCAAGTTAGGCTCAGACAATTAAGGCTCAGACAAATTTCGGGGAGTGGGGAATACCAATGAAAAAGGCAGAGGTAAAATATTCCAGAAATGGGTTTGTGAACGGTGAGCAGTTGTAACTCCTTATGTTAACATAGTGCTTTAAAGTTTACAAAACACACACAGCTGTATGCATGTAAATAATTATAAGCACATAAAAATAGATTCATGATATTTTGTTTCTTCGACTTGTGATTTAAGTATTCTTATTTTATAGGTGAGACAAATAAATCTGTGATTATTTTACTAGCACATGTGAAGATTCATTCTAAAGTGGGCTCCCCAGTGAGGTTACCTTGACTTTCACATGCTTCCACGAGGGCACACATCTCTATATGCCTTATATATTATGAAAAGATTTTCCTTCCCAAAGGAATGAAGAGCTGGTGGATAATAAATTTTGATGTTCTAGGAATTTTTTTCTGTCACATTAACATAAAATATATATACAGGATATGGCCACAAGTAGTCCTGTTGAAAAGGGGAAATTCTATACTGTCAAAGCACTCATGGAGATATAAGACAATAGTTCTTCCATTCAAAAAAAGAGATAATATGAAAAATAAATTCAGATTTATTTATAGGTAAAAAAATCCAAATATATATGAAAGGTCATTTGTGAGGCTAAACAAGGTTTAGCTACATATAAATGTGAAATGCTATAGTATTTCTAATACTATTAAATAAAGCAATGAATTCTTATCTTTAACAGTGAAACTTTGTTTCCCCCCCTTACCAGCTATATTGAGGTATAACCCATATATATATAAAACAACTTCACAAGTTAGGGTTTCCCTGGTAGTCTAAGGGTTAAGTCTCAGCACTATCACTGCTGTGGCTTGAGTTTGATCCCTGTCAAAGAAGCTAACCCACATATGGTGCACCAGACCTCTCCTGTCTCGCCTGCTGCTCCCGTCAGCAGTGTATTCCAGTAGATCTGCCTTTTCTGCTCCCCACTCTGTCTCTGGTGAATCTTCTTACCCCCTCATCTCTGGCCTATACCCCAGTTTTTCTACACATAAATAAGTAAATCTTTAAAAAGAACTAAACACCACACACATTAAATGTGTTCAAGCTGATGAATTGGGCTCATGCACACTTCCTAGATACCATCTTTACAACCGAGGCAGTGACATATCCATCACCTCCAAAGATTTCCTTGTCTTCCTTTGTTTTGTTGGGATTTTAGTTTTAGAATTTTGTGGTGAGAGGGGCCTCCCTGGTGGTGCAACAGGTTGTGTGCAGCGCTGTGGAGCTGTCTGGCGAGTTCCAAGCCCGGCCAGGGAGATTCCCACATGGCGCAGCAGACCTCTCCTGCCTCGCCCACTGCTCCCCTCAGCAGTGAACTTTGGTCGATCTGCCTGTTCTGCTCCCCACTCTGCTGTCTCTGGTGAACCCTCTCACCGTCCCACACTTCTGGCCTGCACCCCAGCTTGTATGCAAAAATAAATAATTTATTTTTTTAAAAAAAGAATTTTGTGGTGAGAACACTTACATAGGGAAACCTAGCAACTGTTTTAAGCACACAATAGAACGCATTGCCTGCGGGCTCCACACTGCAGAGCAGATAGCTAGAACTCATGCATCCTGCGTGACGGAAACTTCATCCCCAGTGAACAGCAGGCTCCCATTCCTCCTCCCATAACTCCTGGTAGCCCTCTCCGTCCCCTCTACCCCATGCTCCTATGAGCATGGCTATTTAAATTCCTTAGATAAGTGAAAATATGAAGTAGTTTCCTTTTGTGTTTGCCTTAATTTCACTTAATGTGATGTCCTCCAGTGAACACTGAGGCTTAACTTTGAAGTTGGTAAAATTTACTTCATTTATGCAAATTTGCATACCCTGCTTATCAAAATACAGACTTACTAATGGTAACTTGATACATAATAATCAATTCCCTTAATAATAATGTCTTATACCAAACGGCCACAGATCCTCAGTGGCAAACCACATTGGACCTAAGTTCTGCTTCTGTTCAGGGCAGTGGCCAGGAAAGCCTGCTGGGCTTGGTAGATGCTGGCCTGGCCTGGCTGCCTGTGAGCTGATGCACCACTGCCTCACCTGGGCACTTCCCCTGGTGACTCAGGTAGAAGAGAGAACAAGGAAATCACGCATGGCCTTGGGGCGCTAGAGCTGAATCTGCTCGCTGCCATCTGCACCACTTCCTATCAGCCAAAGAAAGACAGAGGCCATTCTAGTTGAAGGATCAGGAAACAGAGTCCACACCTTTCAAGGAAAGTTGCACACAGTTATAGGACACTGTGGTCACAGCCAAGGGTAAGAATTTGGCCTTCAGTGCCATTAATCCACCACTCTCAATCTCTCTGAAATGGAAAAGTATTCTGTTGCAGCTGATGTACACAGACCTGAATGTTGATTTCTACATTCTTTGTGCACAAAGTAAAAATATGAATGAAAATAAATGTCCACTTCCCAGACTTTACAATTAAAATATTATAGCTGATGTATTTTTATAATTATAAAAACTGAACACATTCATTATAGAGTATTTGGTATTTAAAAAATATTTTAACTATTTTAAATATTATGAATATTATGAATTATGAATTTCTGACCATAAAGACATTTTGTTGTTTTCTATAAAGGATCACAATTTTCAACATATGGTGTGCACTAAATATATCACTTAATAAACAGAAACTATTTGTCTTAATTTTGCCAAACATTACATAAACTACAGGGATGCATAGTCTAATGTCTCATTGCCTCAGTAAACCTAAGTGTGTGTGTGTGTGTGTGTGTGTGTGTGTGTGTGTATGTGTGTGTGCATGCTTCAGTTAACCATTGTTTCAGAAAATCAAATCATGGAATTATGTGAGAAGTTAAACCTGCTTCTACAATCAGCCAGGCAGCCACATGAAGCAGACCTTTTGATGGAGATTATGATCACATAATTTAGTAATGCAGTGTGTAATGCTAAAGTTTATAATGTACTTAGGAAAATGAATAGCATCTCATACAGAAACAGACAAATTATCTGATACTATACTCGATATAGAATTTTAAATAGGTGGAGATAGTTTTGTAGAGGTAGCATAAGAGGTTAGTGCAATTATAACATAGCACAAGAAATAGAACATTCTATAGGTTTCTGATTTTATTTCTACCATGATTTTTCCAATGTTGATAAGGCGTCACTGAATGCCACGTGTGATCAATGTAACACTGGCTCCGGTAATGCCAGTAGTTCCCAAGCATTTTGCTGGTTGAGATGTGTTTGTATGCATTCCTGCCCTCAGTGGGGGATGGTGCTAAGCATACTGTGCACATTTGCAAAAGGTACACTGAAAAATTAAATGCCATATGTTTTATAGAATTCATTCTGCAGTTTTCATTTTCACAGCTAAGGAGTAATATCTTTTTTCAATTTCCATGTATTTAATTACACCCTCATTGGAAAAAATTCTAACTGTTCACAAAGTTTACATAACATATAAATGAAATGATATCTTTGAACAGAGAAATACATGCAATGAGACAGATTTGGGATGAATGTTAGTCACGACCAATTTTGGAGAATTCCATCATTTTCTACGCCAAGCACACCTTGCTTTTATAGGCAGGGAGGTGTCTGGGGTGATCTGTAGGGATGGAACAAACATACCCCATTTTTCACAAGCCTTGACTTAGGTGCTGCTGACATCAGAGTGACAATGCTGGATCTTTACTGTTGATTCGGGCTTCTCACGTGGGAGGACTTTAGTGTGGCGACACCCAGTGCATAGTGTTTTATTCATTGTTTCTCTACAGGGGATGAGTCAGGGCTGCGACACTGGTCCGTAATGTTTGTTCACCATGTCCACAACAGGGTGGACTTTCTGCACCAAGGTAATACAGGTGACAAGAATTGCCACGGGAAAAACAATTTTCTGTTTCTTCCTTGAACATCATTAAAGGTGAAATGAAATATGTAGTTTAAATTCTCAAGCCATATTACAAAGAAACAGGTTTTATTATAGTCCCTCAACTTTCTAGCCATGATGGAGAGTATAGAATAAATATGGTATCAAATTATAGTAAAAAGGACAATCTTCCCTTATCCCAGGAAGTCATCTTCTTAGAAAAGCACTTTTTTACTTAGCATGGACATGTGTTCATATATTTTTAATTGACACACACAAACACACACACACATATAGGTAATAGATGTATCATAACTGATATATATCAACTTTATTTAAGTACACCTATACTCTATTTACATGTGTATGTTATATAGTTACATGTATAAAATATAAAAATACACAAATTATATATAAATATATATAAATATGTAAAAAATACAAAATACATAAATACATTTAAATTGTTCTCCTTTATACATTTTTCCATTTATTGAATAAATACTCGATTTTTTTCAATTTAGATATAATTTAAATGATGTTAACTGAATTCATTTTAAAGTTGATTTTTAAGACATGCAATAAATTTTATAAAGGGAATTGACATCAAATAAAATCTCATGTTATTGTTTAAGATGTAAAAATTCCCTATTTTCCTAGAAATATTCTGTTTTGATCAGTGTCATTGAAGATTATGCCCTCTTAAAATTTTTATTCATTGTTCTGAAACCTCTTATACTTTTTTCCTTTTCTCTGTGGAATGTCAGTATTTTAGTAACAGTTGCTTTTCTGCCACCCTGTTGTAGTTGCAATAGTGTCAACCTAGAAGTGGGAGTGGGACTAGCTCAGATATAAAACAATGGAGTCAGTCAGGTTGAGCCACACTAGGCTAAACCCACATGTGTGAGTGAGACCAGTACTGGCTAGAATGATCCCTAACCCGGCTCAGGATAAATGGCTGCCCTCCAACTCATACAAGAGGTAAATGCTCATTGCTAAAAGCCACTGCATGGTGCCTTGGGATGGTGTAATGCAGCATTAGGAAGACACATAAAAAAGTGAAAGAGCAGAATAAAGATGGTAAATATGTTTCTATCAAACATGCCTAGTCATATAATGCCATTACTTAATAAACATAAGAAAAGAGCACACAAATATGCAAAAAGCATGTGCAGTATTTCATACAGATGAGTTCAAATACCCACTAGTCTGGACAGATTTTTCAAGCGTTCACAAAGCCAAAACTGACTTCATATGTATGATTAGCTAAGAGGATTTAACACGTGATTAAGCACAAAGATATGCATGGGTGGGAACTTATGAAGCACATTAAATTGCTATATTCTCTTTGATATATGAGACCATCATAACCTTAGGAAGAAGGCTCCAAATTTTCTTTTTGGAAATCGCTCAGGTCTCTTTTGGCAAGAAGAATAGAAGAAAAATAAACAAACACACACCTGTATGGATATGTGTAAAGCTATATATTTGGCTGTATATCCAATTCAGAGTAAAGAGAAGTGACAGTATTACAGATATAACAGATGCTCAAAGAATAATAAAGAATAGCATAATAGATTTTATAGCAAATTTTTAACTTTTATATTTGAGTTTATTCTTCATTTAACTTTTAAAACATTACTCTAGTTGAATATTAAAACAATAACAAGCTGTGAGTACATGGTGACTGTAGTCCTTCACTCACTCATCACTGCACCTCAGTGAAGGTGACGGTTATTAGCTGCCTCCCTCATGGGGCTGACATGAACACCACCCAGGATAATGATGTCCACACAAAGTCCCCCATTGTAGTGGAGCCATCTTCTTAATTTGTTGTTGTTTTTTAAATTTATTTATTTGTTCGTTTGCAGTAACATTGGTTTCCATCACTGTATAGGGCTCAGAATAAGTTCATACCTTCTCAGGTGGTCCAAGTCCACCAGTTCTACCAGGTCCTTTCTATTTGTCTCATGTGAGAGTTTTTCCAGAAAAGAGGGTTTGTCTGGAGAAACAAAGCCATTGATTGCTCAGTTGTCCTGGCCAGTGTTGCACAGTCTGGAACCCATTATACATTGCTGGCCCCCACCCGACCAGCCCAACAAGTTCTCTGAGCTAAGAAGCAGTGACCTCTGAGGGACTTGTTCCTATTGGACCACATCGTCTGGTGTCTTCCTGAGCAGTGAGGTCTGTGTTTGTGAGTCTGTGTCTATCTGTTGTGTTTCTGTTTGTCTGTGTGCCACCAATGTCTCACCTGTGTCTTTCATGGTGCACATGGAGGAGATAGGACCGGCCAGTATTCCCTGGCTGCCCAGGACTTCAAGTTGGCTTTTCTTTGTTGTCCTGCAAGTCAGCTGGAATATGTCTTCCATGAAATGGAGCTCGATATGGGAGGGCACAGTTTTTGAGGTAAAAATCACGACCCTCCACTTCTCTTAAGTACTCACCTCTGTAGATTGTTTGAATGGGAGATTACCAATTTGTAGGTCTACCAGTCCAATCTCCAGGGACTCTGAGTGATTGCCTCTGCCAATTTTGACCATGTTAATACAGGATCGTCATGGCAAGTTTTGCTGAGTGCAGAACACTTCTGTTCGCCCTGTCACCCCTTTATTCAGTATGCACATTGCCAATATATACTGTCCAACACTACTTTGTTTTTTGTGTGTGGCCTAAATTTTTATTTGAATACTCCCTCTTGTATAATTTTCAATCTTATTAGCAACCTATATCATCCAGCTTTTAAAAGACAAATTTTGGGTTTTATTAATATTTTTCCATTTTACTTTTGTCCTTATTTCATGCACTTTTGTTATTATGTTTGTTATATCCTTCCTTCTCAGTTTATACTGTTTATTTTTCCTTCTACCAACTACTGATTTCAAGAGTTTTTTTTTTCTTTTATTGCTACTCAAGCTTGCTATTTATTAATTTTCCTGAGGAGACCCTTTTAGAACCCAAATTTTCTTTTTCAGTAGTAGTTCACAGAAATCATATAATCATATAATCCTCTTATAAGTCTATAAATCTATTGTGAAGATAATAAAAGAAGACACAGAGGACAAAGCATAACTTTTCTTTGTAGGCACTGAACCTCTATTCTACAGCTGTGCAATTTTGCTTTGAAATGTTTAATAAATCATCTTTGTTACAGACAAAAGCTAAAAGTGCGGGTATTTCAGAGAAATTTATCTGATGACTCCCCCAAACTGAGAGGCACTGGGGCAAGTTTGAGAGAATAATATTTTTAAAGATAAGGCATTTTCTCTCCTATAGGTTGCTGTTTTTCTCTTTCTAATTCAGAAGCTACTAGATGTCCTGAATTGCTCAGTGATGACACTGTGACACTGACAAATCCTCTGGTACATTCACTGTTTAGATTTGGATGTCCCCAAAGACGATTACACTAATTTCCCACAGTAGGATTTCTTAGTGATAAAATTTATATGACTCACATATTTTGACTTTAGGTGATTTTTTTTTCTGGAAAATATCTATTATTTGTTTCTGAACAATATTTTTAGAAACAAAATTGGAAAAGAGAATTATATTGATATGAATTATATCGATGTGCACAATTACATTGCGCAGGAGTAAATTATTCTTCCTATGAATGTGTGTTAAATTTCTGTGGTTTCTAAGAATTGTGTCTTTTTTAGGGACTATCTCAAGTTAGTCTATTTTATTAATCTAATGTAATCAACATTTGATGTAAAGTAGTGACAGCTTATGCTATTTCATTTAGTTTAGCCTTAATTATTCAGTTTAGATAAAGCTATATTACAAACATTTATAATTTTGGAACAGAGTGATTATGATCATATATGCAGGTTTGATGTCAAGTGACTTACTGTTTGAGTAGAGTATTATAGTATAGGATCTGTGTTGCGTTGGTTGACAGCACCGCACTGACTAATGGGAATTGTGGAGCAAACTGTAGGAGGCAGGATGTTGCCGAAGTGCAAGATCCTGGCCTTTTAATGGATAGAGTAACCATACAGCATCAGTTTTAAGGGGAAGGAGGACAAAAAGAAAAGGGAGGGGTGAAACTAGAAAATGTGCTTTGTCATCTATAGAATCGAGGGAAGTGAGTCTGAGTCCAGGCACTTCTCAGCTGCTTGATGACGGTATTGTAATTGAGATCAAGCCCTATATCCCCAGCCATGGTTTCAATCTTATCAACAAGGTGTTCCACTCATCAGCTTCTGACATCAGTCAACGGTCCCCAGGCATTCCTGGTCATACCTTGTAATGTGTAAGTGGGGAGTATATTTATGCATTGTTCATTAACCTCCCGTGTGTTCCCGGTCATACCTTGTGGTGCTTAGCCTTTCCAGGGTGATTAAGCTTTCTCCTCTTGATTGATTTGAAAGGCACCTTGTAGGGTTGGGCTCCTATAACTGATTGACCAGACAGTTCTGACCTTGTATAGGAATATAGAAGCATAAGGTAACAAAAATGGTGGCCAAACAGGCTGCTTAGGATTAGCGGATCCACAGATGTGGCCCTGGTTGCATTTCTGTGCCGAAATAAATGCTAGAGGAGGTCTCTTAATTGCAAAATTCTATCCAGAGCATAAACACCATTCTATGCAGTAATAGTCCATCATTGCCCAAGTAGCCCCTCAATGAGAGGGTGAGATGTATGTGTTCTTATAGATATTGTGACTGATTATCTGGAGCTGTGGTAAGTCAACCTATATATGTGGAAAACAAGAATGCCCATTTTATGCAATAGTTTAAATATTGTTTGATTTGATAATGAAAAATTAAGATCCTCCTCTTCCACATACGCCCAGCCTCCCCCATTTTCAATAACCCCACATTGACACACTGTCGTCATTCAAAGTCTATAACTGACATTAGGATCCACTCCATGGGTTTCTACAAAGGTATATAATGGTGTATCTCCACCATTACATTTCATAGACTAATTTCACTGCCCTCAAATCCTTCCATATAACATCTAGCCATATATAAATATGTATTTAACCTGTAAGATATATATGTATGTCTTTTTAAAAAGATATATTTTTTGTGTAGGTGACTATTTCTCTTATCTAAGGAATATATGTAAATATTAAAATAGAATATTGTATGTATTATTTTAAGACAGGCTATTGCTCCATCTGAACATTTATCCCTTTTTAGTCTAATTTTCCCAAATGCATTCACTGAACTTACAGAACAAAATAATGCCTATATCATTTAACTAGGATTATAAAAATGAATAGTTACTTAAGAAACTTGACATATGACATTAATAAGTGCTTATTTTTAACTTAACTCAAAAGCTAGACTTTTTTGCATTGTTATTCATGAAATTAAGAAAATAACATTACGGTCACCAAATGTATTTGAATCTCAGTAAATTAATAAGCTGACACATTCTTTCCTTGAAGGTAATTTCTGTGCAGTGTAACTGGCATTTGTGCTATGCAATCGTGATATGCTCCTCTAAATTTCCCTTTGCATTTAAAACATTTTAATTAGCTCTATCTATTGATATATATATAAACTTATAAAGAAGAAATTCAATCACTTCCATAGAATATCATTTCCCTCTACCCCACCAGAATTCCCTGCAGGAAAGAATAACAAAAGACATTACATCGAACAAAATGTTAGTGTGTTTAAGAGGCAGGCATGGTAATAAACATTAGCTGGTTAAATAAGCACAGTAAACAGCCACAATTTTGTCCTTACAAAGATATATTGAACAGCACTGCCCTTTAGGGGTTATAGAAAGTGGAACTAAGCTACTAAAAATGGAAATTTATTCCTCAACATATTGCTGCTTAAATGGGGAATATTTTGATGTCTCTAAGGCTTTCTGGATAATTTTATCAGTTTATGACCCTAATACTTCAAGACCACAAAATAGCTTTTTCTTTTCCTTCTTTTTTTTTCTTTAGAGAATGTTAGAGTGCATCATCTTTTCTGTACCATTTCTTTATGTCATTCAAGGTTTTGTCCCATGATCTAATTGCAAATAGGCCACATTATTTAACCGAATTAATAGTATTTGCCATATAATGCATAATCAAGCAATTCAAAAAAAATAGTTCAGTAGTTATCACGGATGTTATGGAATTTTCTTTACTGACTTTTTCGAATGCAAGTATATTTATATGGATGGCATTTTTGGTACCACTCTGATCCCTTGTGTATTAAATAGCTAGCACAATGTTTGACGAAATGAACCTAGGGCTGCAAAACAAAATTACTGTAGTAGCAACATATTCAAGGTAACATAAAAAGAAATCATCATTTACTAGCAGAAGTAATAATACTGGGCCCTGTTAATTTTCTGTACCTTGGGTTAAAATTTTTCTTTTAGGCAATGAGAAGCATATGATTTCATGTATGAGGTATTTAATAATTTTTAACATTGATCATAACTTATATTTCTTTACACCTATGTCTTTATTTAAAGTGCTCTTTTTAATGAAGTATTTCTGTTGTCTGTAAAGTTTGCAAGTGGAGATAATTTTGTTTAGCAAAGTATGTCTGACTATCCCTTTTTATTTTACAAATATAATGAAAATATGCTATATGAAGTTTGATCTTCCCATTAATTTGCAAATAATGATTATTTATTTGTAACAGTTGTTCACATATCTTTTATGAAAGATTTACTAATTATGTCCAATAAGTGTCAAGTCCCATTACAAAGGAAATTTTAAAGTCTGTGTGAAGATTCTGTAAAGAAGTGACTTTAAGAAAACTGGAGAAGCAGTAGCGTCCATTTAACCAGGCATATCTCTTTAAAAACTTAAACACATGCCATGCTTTTTGTTGATCTCTGACTGTGGAAGTGAATTCTCTTTGATTTACATAAAATTTAAAAATTCCTGGTTCACAGGAGACCTAGCAAAATTATTAAGTGAGCAAGGACGAGGTGACATCAGTGAGTGTCCTCAAAGTACAGGACTTTCCCAAAGGAACAAGATCAGGAGGTTGAGACTCATCTATTATTGTCAGAGAGAAATGCAAAATAAAATTTCCTGTTTGTAATTCACTCTATTTATGTCTCATTTTCCTCATCTCACTTCTCTCTCAGCCCACGACCACCACAGCATTCAAATAAGCATATTGTTTTCCAACACCATTCCCTGACGTATTAAGTTTATAAGCCAGAAATTCTTCACAATCAGTAGATGTAGGGGAGACAGAGGACAGCAAAGCCTAGTTTACCCAAAAGCTGACCTAAGAAATGGTCAAATGGATGTTACCTCTTTGATGCAATCTTCATTTGTAGTGAATGGTAGGGAAAAGCTGGTGATTGTTGCATAAAAGTAGGAGAAGGCCAATTTATACTTGGGAGTCAGGGACCACTCAAATCAGAACACTACTTTGCTGCCCCTAAGTGTTAACTTTTTTCTTTTTTTTTTTTTTTTTTTTTGGTAGATCAGCTGTTCTAATGGGGGTCCTCAGAGAATATTTATTAATTAATTTATTTATTATTTTCTTACATCATTGTTCATTTTTGTGCAATATTTGATTTCTCCCCTCAAGTGCAGTCTTCTTAAATCTCCCATCACAACCTCACTTGTGAACCTTCACCAAAGTACCTTGTGCTCTTCCCTCCCCTATTTTGACCCCTTCCTCATCCTCCCGTGCTGTAAGTCTCTGATTTATAATTTGCCTGCTAGCTTTACATTACATTATTCTTTGCCCATATTTACTAAAATAGAACTGTCATTCACAGACCAATATAACATGCATTTGAAATTGGCTGTTGCTCTTTATTCTTTGTTGCCATTTATCTCACCTGTTTTCCTTTTTTTCCAGCATACTCAGAGCCTTGCTTTAAAACCAACACAGAATTTCAATGACAATTGCAATATAACTTCCCATAACTGAAAATATGTGTATTATTTCAGTGGTGATCTGATAAATGTTTAGCACTTGAACCCTGAAATTCAAGTGCATTTCATATATGTATATACATTTATTGTGAATTTTCTGATATAAAAAATCCGTGGTAAATGTTACTGCAAACTCCATATAGTCAATTTATTCTCACACAGATGACTTTCACTGAGTCTTGCCAAATTTTTGTCCATAGGAAGTCTACAATTGCACTTGATGATCAAGCCTAGATGTGCCATCAATGTTAGTTTATAAAAGTGAAAGAGTAATCTCAGAATTTCACTATTTCATCAATGGCATGATTGAATCCTTTGATTAATCAATAAATGTCAGAAAATAGATGAAAACTCATCAATTCTTGTGCTCATCACAAATTAATATAGTTGCAGATATGACACACTTTTAAATTTAATCTCTATTAGTATTTCCCATTATTTTCTTAAATCTATATAATTGACCAAAAATGAAATCAAGTGCTGATCAAGTAAAGTTTGCCTATTCCTATGTATTTCAAGTCATCACCATGAAGTTACACAAAACAAAGAGATGCACAGTAGCTGTGATTATGTGGTATTTTCAACACACATATAGATGGATAAAAACCACAACATGGAATAGATATAAATAATCTCATGAACATAGACAACAGTAACAAAATCAGAAGCAATGAATTTTGAGTATACTTTGATTTTTAATATAATTTGATTAATAATAAGTTAATACAATCTAATTTTTCATGTTTGTATACTACAACTGGTTTGCAATATTCCTGAGAATTTAGCAATCAGTTCTCACAATATGGAGCAAGCTTATCCTAACATACCTCTGTATTTGTATTCATGGCAGAAGGAGACCATTGCCACCCTTTGGTCAACACAAATGACCTTTTAGCTTTTCTCAAGCTCATGTCTTGCATCTTTCTTCTGTTCCTTTACTGTTCCAGCTCATCATTCCATAACCTTTAGCAGAGTAGGTCCAAGGCTTGGGACATTTATATTTGGTACAAGAAAGGACAAAATTTCTTATTTTAAAGGATTTAAGGATGTAGATCAGGAAGACAGTTATCAAGCAGTATGCTGCCTGCTATGAAAATGATAGTCTGCAAGGACTTGGAAGAGCCTGAAAACTCATGGCTTACTTCTCACAACAGGCTGAGTCTGATTAAAACAAAGCTAAGAATTTCTGGGGAGACTCAGTGGGAGGCATCCTTGGTATTTTTATGCAGCAAACACTTATGTAGAACTCATGTAGTACCAAAGAAATGTTCTAAGCACTTTACAAATTTCAACTCTTTAGTCCTCATCCCAGCCCCTTGAGGTGGGAACTGTTATTAATAACATTGACAGGCAAGAAAATTAAGGCACAGAAAGGTCAGTAGAGTTGCCCAAGTAGGTATCAGAGGCAGAATTTGTACCTCAGCAGAATGATTCCACAGTGTGTGTCCCCGGCCACCTCGCGTGCTTGCCTGTCTTGGAAAGAGTGTGTGCCAGCGGCTGTGGCGCAGGCTGCTCGGGAGGGACAGGAACGCAGCTGCGAATGAGGAAGGGACCTACCAAGAAAGTCCCACACAACACGTTTGCATTTTATTCTATAGACTATAAAAATCTTGGATGATTTTTGAACAGTGGTACCATAGCTTTTGAATTGTTGGCATAGGACAGTTTGTTTTAAAGCATACAAAAAAAATGGATTTAGGAGAAAATTCCAGTGTCTGAACAGGTTAATATTTGATTCCAACAAACTTGAGAAATATGTTGGGAAAAGAAACAAGAACTGTTGGTGAGAGACTGGATGTTCTAAGGCAAAAGATGGAAAATTTAACTGCGAATTTTTATTTTTGAACCTGAGATTTTTATTTTTTAAATTAAATTATGTAACGTCTACATAGTATGTATTTACAAACTATTATACCTGTCGTGAATGTGTTTTAACACACAGTAGCAAAATGGATAATTACGAAGCTTGCACTGAATTCCAAGGCACATCACCACTTGGTTACACTCCCTGTCCCATCACATTCTGTCTCCCAGAGTCACCACTGATCTGAATTGTGTGTTGGTCGTTCATCTTTGTATAGATTTCTTACATGAGTGTGCAATGTAAATATCATTTAGATTGTATTATGTTGTTGAAGTCTATAAAAATATAATCTGACTGTAGTCTTCTGAAATTTTACTTTCCACTGAATGTTGTCTAACCACACATTATGTGTGGTCTGGGGTCATTTTCTTTGCTGTATAAAATTGACCAGTAGAAATCTCTATTACACCATATTACTTATTTATGCATTCTTTGTTGATGAACACCTACTTTGTTTCCAGTTTTATTTTCTTAGTAGTATAGCTATGTCCATTCTAGTAAAAACTTTTAGATGCAGCTGTGCAACGGTTTCTACAAGACACACCCAGGAGTGCAATTGCTAGAATATACAGAATATACAAATATTTAACTCTCCATGAAAATATCAGATTGTTTCCTAAGAAATCTTACCCACTTGAATCCTTACCAGTGGTGCATAAGAGTTCCATTGATCCATTTCCTCGCCAGTAATTTATATGATCATATTTCATAAATATTGCCAATTCAGTGAGTGTGAAATGGAATTTCTTTCGAGTCTCTATTTGCATATGCTTGATTCCTAGTCAGTTTGAACTCCATTCATATCTTAATAAGTGCCTTGGCCAGGTCTCTGTGAAGGTCTTCAGCTTCTTTTTTTTCTTCAGAGGTCAGCTGGTGATCTTTCTTTCTTCTTTCTTTGGAGGCCAGGAACAGAATCTTCAAGCTACCTCCTGCCCTGCTTATATGCTCTTTCAGGATTCCCCACCTTTTGAGCCTGATTGGACCATTTTCAATCCTAAGTGACTTAGCACCAATCAGCACATTCTTGATTTTTGATCCAAATAATTAACTAATGAGCTGGGCTTGAACCTGACTCATTCATTTACGTCACACCAGATTGGTCCATTCTATGATCCAGGTGCCAGAAAAGGAAAAATTTGGAGCGTGCACAGGTGACTTCAGGCAGGCCCATGGGTTGGTAGACACCAAGGACCCTCAGCCAGAGGCAGCTTCAGTGAGACAAGAGGCACTCTGTCCCCAGTACCCCTTCAGCCAGGCTGGGTATAACAACATAACGTGGTGGGGGATGTAGCAGCCTTGAGATAGAGGTCCCAGTTTCTATAGGGACTCCACAGGCCTCTCTACTGCCTGTGGTTGCAGGGACCCACAACACTGTAGCTGGCTTAATAGGGATCCATGCTCCTGCTTGCAGCCCCCAGCTAGAGGCTATGGGACTTGTTGGCTGCCTCTGCTGGAGCTGGCCCCAGTGGGGCTGCATGCTCTGGGGTGGGAGCCTCCATCACTGCTCTCTCTGCCTGCAGCCTGAGCCCCTGTGGGGACACAGGTGGAGGGTGGTCAAATGCCTGCCCCCACGGTGCCACTGCATGCTGTGCTGCCCCCAAGCAGTGTGTCTTTGGGCCGGCGGCAGGAACCCGGAGGAAGGGCATGCCATCATCTAACCTCTCGTCCCCTAGAGGCAGCACTCTGGGAGACCTGCTGGAAACTCCCACAGCTGCCTTTGGAGGCTTATGGGTGCGCTTACCTGGCTTATACCAAGGGAAGGCTGCCCATCGGCAGCATGCTCTGGCAGTGGGCAGGGATTCCCATTGCTGGTGCTGCTGCTGCTGCTGCTTTCAGAGCTGTGCACACCTGCTACCGCCTGCACCCACAGGGGCAGCAGGGTGGGAAACCACTGCTACTGCTCAGCCTCCAGGCACCACCACCCCACTGGGCAGCCAGGACAAAGGCAGTCATATCCCGTGGTTTGTGCCACAGGACCTCGGTTTCATAGTGACCATATCACTGACACAACTTCCATGAATTTCCCTGTTCTTTGTAATTCTTCCTGAACTCATAGCACCTGCAAGATTTAGTCTCAGGCTCTGCTTCTTGGGAGGAACTTAAGTTAAAATGTCTACCTCCAGTTTCCTAGAGAAATGGAACGCAAGAATGGCAGACTCAGCACTCCCACTCATGCTTAAGAGTCTGGTCGATTGATCATATTGATTATATTGGCATATGCTTTCAGTATAGCTTCTTGGATTTGGTTTCTACTTTCTCCCTTATGCTCTTATTTTCTGTCTTTAGCTTCTTCATCTAGTCATTTATGTAGATGGAAGTTGTCAGGTATGAGATGTGTGAAGGAGAGGAAGCATAGAGACACACGTTGTGTATTTCCTGTGGCTGTAACAGTGCATTTATAAAGTATGTTTTATTGAGAGTTATTTTCTGTTGGAGTGAAAGTGGCTTTTAAATCGTCTAGTCTACCATATTAGCTGTGTATTCTTGGCAAGTGATTAAATCTTTATGCTTCTGTTTGCTCAACTGTAAAATATGGACAATAATTATGCCCACAGTCTAGTGCTATTTTGAGAATTAATTGTATTTGTGTATGTAAAGCCCTTAAAACAACTCTTGACACCTAGTAAGTGCTAAGTAACTATTAGCTATCATTGTATTGTTGAACATACTTAGAATAAATGATTAATAGGGAGTAGACTTCATATTTGCAATGATAGTAGACTTTTCAGTGGGACCATTAAGAATTGTTATAATAGTAGGCAGAAAAAACAAGGAAAAGTAACTAAATGTGTGTAAGGGGTATAAGCGATATCATACAAAATAGTGATCCTTTAAATTTATGTTAAAATAATTATGGTAACTGACTATAAGCATGACCACTTGGTTGTTGAAAATTTAGAATGTACATTTTTTTAAAAAAAGAATATATTATTTAAATACCTTTGGCACTTATCTCTTAAAAGTTCATCCTGGTGTATGTAGGGTATCAAATATAATGATTAAAGAAGCTGTTATAAGCAATATCTATGAAATATCTAAAAAGACATTTTCCAGGGGAAGGTCTCTAAGCTTTCCTTTGGTAGGAATATGACAGATGTCCATAATCGAGTTGCTTAGTTCTGCCCTTTGCTGCAATTCTAACACTAAGACTAGCGCTTGGCCAAGAGCAAGTACTCAGTAAAACACTGAATGGATGATTAAACAAAGAAGGAAAGAATACACCCATGCATTCATGAAATTTATTTATTGGTTTACTGGAAACAATGAACATTGTGCTGATCTCCCCCTCAACCCCATGTTTGAAATTACAGATCCTACAGACTTCCCAGTGCCCCCCACTTCCCTCTCACCATCCTTACTCACTCCAAAATCTGGAATTTGTGAGTCAATGATTACCAAGCAGAAGGTATCCTCTCATTCTCATTCTCTGTGTCTACTTTTCATCTGCTCTATTTTGAATATTAGGCAAGTTTCTGCACCATCTGATAAAATGGTAAAGGACTAGTTGATCAAACAACTTCTAATTTGATTCAAGCTTGCCTTCTGTATATTGAGGGTCCTTAGACAGAAATATGAATATCATTGGCTATTTAATGTCTCCCTTCCTATTGGTTGTGAATTATGTTTGCCTTATTTCTATTCACCCTAGAACAATCATTCTGTTGATTGATTCAGAGATTTTTCTGATTCCCATTTAAACCAAATATTTAGTCAATGAAAATATATATTAAATATATATTTTCAAATTTTACAGTCAAAATAATTTTCCTGATTATTTCAGTTTTCAAGGACTTGTTTGCTTCTATCCAGGCAAGATTATGTTTGGGCATGACAGGAATAGATATGGCCGTAAATTACAGAAGTGCCAGAGAAGGCATCATCTGTGATAGCATTTTGCCACACGCAGGGCAAGCCCATAATCAGAATCCTCTACGATTCTAATGAATTCATTTTTATCAAGTTTGTAGATAAACTTCCTGACCTCAACTTTCTGTTTATCGCTTCTATTGTAATTCTGCTAAATTTATGAGTGATGTTTGAATAGCTGAGGATTTTCTTTGAAATTATTTTTCCATTAAGATCAGCAATCATGGACCTCCCTGGTGGCGCAGCGGTTGAGCGCTGCTCTGTGGAGCTGTCGGCAGCGCACGATGTGAGTTTGACGCCTGGCCAGGGAGATTCCCACATGGTGCGGCAGAACTCTTCTCCCTCGCCCACTGCTCCCCTCAGCAGTGTATTTCTGATCTGCCTGTTCTGCTCCTCGCTCTGTCTCTGGTGAACCCTCTCGCTGCCCCACGCCTCTGGCCTGTACCCCAGCTTGTATGTATAAATAAATAAATCTTTAAAAAAAAAAAAAGATCAGCAATCATTTGCAAACTTGTGGATTCATTAAAATTTACTTTGCAAGAGAGAAGATATATTAATGCAAAACCAGTCACAAGAGTAGAGTTGATTGTACCAAAGTGCTTCTAAACTCCTTTTGAGACTTTTTTATAAAATTTTTTCACTTTGTTTCAGAAGAAAATTCTTACCTGAATTAAAATGTTAATCATAAATTTTACTTTTATAAGCGTTAATTACATAAAAACACAACATTCAATAATATAGGTCATTTACCCTTTTGAAAAATGGTATAAAAAGGGAAACAATTTTGTTTCATGTAGTTGCTGTATTTCATGGCTTTTAACTTATAAGTGTACCTATTTCCTAAAACTACAAATACACTTACTTTTTAAATTCTATCTTTGTTTTGTTTTACAAAAGAAATATAATTCCGGGCCTCCCTGGTGGCATAGCAGTTAGATGCTGTGCTGTGTACTTGTCGGCAGCTGCTACGCGAGTTCGATGCCCGGCTGGGGAGATTCTCACATGGTGCGGCAGATCTCTCCTGCCTCTCCCACTGCTCCACTCAGCAGTGTATTTCCTTCGATCTGCTTGTTCTGCTCCCCACTCTGTCTTTGGTGAACCCTCTCACCTCCCCACGCCTCTGGCCTGTACCCCAGCTTATATACATAAATAAATAAATATTTTAAAAAAGAAACATAAGTTCATAGTTTGCATAATAATAAAGATTATGCATATTAAAATATCCACCTACTTTACTACTTATTTGTTAAATTGTATATAGTTGCCTAGTATTAATGGCAATATTTTCTTAGTGTATTAACTCTTCTGTTTATAGAATTTGATATAATTTTTTTGAAAGATTTATTTATTTATATATACAAGCCAGGGTACAGGCCAGAGGCATGGGGCGGCAAGAGGGCTCGCCAGAGACAGAGTGGGGAGCAGAACAGGCAGATCAGAAATACACTGCTGAGGGGAGCAGTGGGTGAGGCAGGAGAGGTCTGCCGCACCATGTGGGATTCTCCCCTGCTGGGTGTCGAACTCACATCGCGTGCTGCCCACAGCTCCACAGCGCAGCGCTCAACCACTGCACCACCAGGGAGGCCCAGAATTTGATATAATTTTAACTCTTTTTTATGATGAGATTAATAATTATTGCATTTTAAAAGTGCAACTTTGAGTAAATATTTCTTTCAATATATCTCAGTGTAAACAGTACATATTCTAAAATTTAAAACTTACTATGTATTTATAAACCTTACTTGTCTATTTGTATAAATCTATTTATCAGAGATAAATAAGTTTGCTCAAATATCTCCTGGGATACAGATCATAGGGTTAAATTCTATTATACAATATATTGGGAAATGTCTTGCTTTTGTAATGAGTTTTCCCTATATTTAGAAAATCCCAAATCTATGTTCAATAGATGCAATTAATTAAATGTCATGGATGGGGTCATATGACCAGTAGTCTAGGCAAGAAATTCTTTTCACATGACCATGAAGGCTGAAAGGTTAATGCATGACAGATGCTGCATTGAAGGAAGCTATTACAAGGAGAGCTTTTCAATCAATGAGATGCTATTATGAGCAATAGATCCAATTTATTTTAATCAATGGACCTATTTTTTTCAACTACATTTGCTAAGAGATATTCTATGGAATTCATATAGGATATTTTTTACCACCTAAAGGTCACATTTTCTTTTTCTTATGATTTCATCATAATGCCTAGCTTTATTCACATTAAAATACACTTATTACATTTTCACAATCTATACCTCTAAAGATTAATTGAACACTATATTGTAAGAAATTGACTAATGCCAACTGTGTTCCAGGAAGTAAAATAGGGTAGGTTATAAAATACAGTGATACTATTCCAAACGTTCAGAGGCATTGCAATCTAATCAGGAAAAAAAAAAAAAATCTCCTTAGCTAAATGTAACAAAAGGTGCCATTTTCTACAACCTTAGAAATGAGTTACTTACTGTCCAGGAAAGGTGTGTTGGTTTCTAGGGGGAGATTGGGGTCATGTGAGTGGTCAGAATTCAACAGAAACCAGATCTTTGTCAGGTGAAAAAAACAAACAAACAAACAAAAGAAAACAAAAACATATGGAAAAAATATCCCAAGAAGAGAACATCTAGAACTAATATAAGAGCTTAAATCTTACTTGTTTATGGTGTCCCAGATCTGTAGATCTGTACATGATGGGTATTCTTTAACATGACAACATACCAATGACTTTCTTGTGTTTGAACCCAGATTTCATGGAAAAACCTTGAAGTTATTAATTTATTCTTCTAACTGTTTCAAAATTAATGCTTTGGGCCATGTATTACTATGAGTGTTGGGTATACATCAATAAATATAAAGCATTTACATCCTGAAGATGTTTAAGACTCTAGGGGCAAACAGAAAACTAAACCATCAGCTACATGCAAAGTATTAATTTGAACATTCATTTATCTTTTGTTGAAATACAAAAATGTATGAACAAATGATATCAATAAGGACATCCACACATTATAATATGATAAAACATGCACATTTATAGGGAGATTGCATGCCAATTTTTAAAGATATAATTCTTAACCAGGATGTTTGGGTTTATATCACAGTTCTGAAATTTCCTATCTATTTGACCTTGGACATGTGATATGGACTTACCAAATGCTTTATTTCCCATAATTCATGTTGGACTCTCACCTGCTATGTGCTGGTATTGGTAGGTTGGTCTTGGGAGTTCTTGGGTCAAGATGGGGAAACCTCTTGAATGGGATTAGTGTCTTTATAAACATGATCCCATAGAAGCCCTCGCCTCTTCCTCTGTGTCAGGAAACAGCAAGAAGACTCATCTATGAACTAGAGATCAGACTCTTACTGGCCTCCAAATCTGCCAGTACCTTGATCTTGAACTTCTAGGCCCCACAACTGTGAGAAATATATTTATTGCTGAAGCCACCCAATCTGTGGCAATTAATCATAGCAGCCTGAACAGGGTAAAACAACATGCTAACCTGACATTTTATTCTACTGAAATAGGAGGGAAAATAAGCAGACATACATGTTCCTTCATATATACTAGACAGGTTTAAAGGCTATTGATATAAAAACATGGATGCTATTGCCAAAAAGAGTCTTTGTCATTCTTTTTAAAAATAATGTGATTATTATTAATTCTATCATTCTCTATAAATTCATAAAGCACAACAATGTTCCAGCAACCATGAAATTTAGAGGCTTCCTGCTACTTCAGCACTGTAATTAGTTCATGAAATAAGGAAAAAATAAAATAAAAAGAAATTATTTGTTTATTACATTTGGACCGTAATTTGGCTTAATTATGAAACAAGATTGATACCAAACTGAAAAACTAAGTTACTTTGTCATCATCATGGAAAGATCATGCAAGTGATTGTATCATGAAGTTGTAAAAATGATGGTTTTAAACTGTCTCCTTTAGGAGAAGGCAGACATAGTTAATTACCTTATTATCTTTGGGCATTTCAAATAATTTCAGTGAAGTTTTAACTCATTAAAAATTCTAATGCATAGTTATTCATGTTTTACACTAATCCTCTTGTATGCATTGTTTTAAAATTTTCTCCACTCACTATTTAAAATTCTTTTTGTGGTAACAACTATTCTCTACCCTGAAAAGGATGCTAGTAAGAAATTTCTGTTCTATAAAATCCTTAAACAGGGAAAATACATGGCACAATGTATTCCATAGATTTGAAAATAGAAAAACAAGCCTGGTATATCAAGCTAATTTACAATACGAATGCTCTGAAAAAAAAAAAAGTGGGGTTTTGATAGATCCTATTGAAGGATTATAAAAAAAAACATTATAAGCATTTTCCCAAAATCATTCATAAAGCAAAGACAAAACATTCATATGACTTTGTTCCAGCATTAGAATTAAAATAGCATCTGTGATAGAAATTTATTCCTACATTTAGAGACTGCATGCCACTCTCACAAGAGTATCTGTGAATAGATTTTGTTATGTGGATAGTGGAAAACTACTGACACGTTTTAAATCCTCCTCTCTTTCTCATAGGTTCTTATGACAGTATAGGAATTGATTATCTGAGTTATAAGGCAGTGTAGTAGATTAAGTTCATTTTTAAATCAGAAGGATATTTTCTCACCAAAATTATTACCTATGTTTACTGTCTTAAGTAGCTGTGACCTTTTGTGTTCCAGAGAATTTACAGGAATCCAAAGATAACTGGGCCAGGGATTTTTGAAGGAGATGGACTATATATCTTCTATCATATCATGTAAAATATTAATGCACAATCACACAAAGATTTATTAAATATCAATGGTAGAGCATTAAGTGTTTTTATTAAATAAGGTCTCACACAACACCATTGCAATAAAATCAACAAAAGATTTCTTGTCCTGTCTTTTTAAGGATTGTATCTTTACTGAGCTCAAATTTACACTATAATCAATAAATTGATCACGGTACTTCACAGATTTTGAATATTACAGTGTATTGGAATGTCAGCATATTAGAATAATGTAGTAATAGTTATAATGCTTAAAAAAAGGGGGTAAGTTTTTATATATAAGGAGAAGGCTGTCTGGGATCTCAAAAGAACTTTTAATCCAATCATAAGATTTGGGAAAATTCCAAATTTGTCTAGAATGTAGAAAGCTGGAATGAGCATCTCTCCCACACTAACAATATGAAAATAGCAAGAGAATGTATAAGTTTAAAATATAATATTTTGTTTTCAACCATCATAAAGCCAAGTTCTCAGTGAAACTAAATAGCTTGCACTCCAGGAAAAGATGCCTCTCAAAGGAGATACAGATGTTTGTGTGGTCTAATATATGATAATACCAAGGAGAAACGAGTACTCAACTATTGTTACAAACTAGATTCAAGGAGTTAGGTCATGTACATATCATTTGGGGGTCATATTTCAGCCCATAACACCCTACAAACCCTAAAATATATAGTATCTGTCCTTTAATGAAAAATTATTTAAAGCCCAAATAATAACAACATATTTTGGGATTAACAAATGTAGCAGGTCCTCAACACTTTTTCTTTTAACATCTTTCATTATAAAGTAGCATATGTATAACAGCAAGGTCAAAGAAGCAACCTAAACACCCATTAATAAAGACTGGATCAAGAAAACTTGATATCCACCCAATGGGGATTTCCATAAAGAAAAATGAAATGTTGCCATTTACTGCAAGATGATGGAGTTTGAGGGAACTGCTGTAGTAAAGCAAGCTAGAATGACAGTGAAAAATTTTAGACTTCTACATAGAGGACCTGACATTATGGTCATTAACAAATAAGTGAAATTTCGGAGGTTAAGAGGAAGAGGGGGGGTAGAAAGGGTAAACTGTGATATAAGGGTTGATGGTAGGGAAAAATAAAATAAAATGACAATGTTCAAATGTTTAAATACACACAAGCACACACCAGGGCTCTGTTTCCAGGACCAAGGTGATGCTCTTGCTTTGTGTCCCTCAATGTCACACTGGCACCATTGCGTTCGATGCTGTATTGTTATTCATGCTCAAACCCAGGCTTTGTCAGTTGGTTTTCCCTCTCAGTGCCCAGTCTTAAAAGGCATAATCTCTGAGGAGATTGTAGTCATAATTATGATCAATGGGAGGCAGCTGAAATGGCTGTGTCAGAGCTAGTTTGTCAGGGAGCTGGGTTCAGTCCAGGGAGGACGCAGGCTCATTATCATCCCACAACTCTTCCGCTTTGATGATTTTAAAAAATTACTTCAGCACCTGAGACCTTTGTATTCTTTCTCCCGAGAACAGTTCGGAATGATGTTGTCTGAACATGGTGCCCATATGATGCCCACTGGCTTTGACTCCCATTTTTCTCCATTTCTGGGCATTGAACTTCCTCTCTGCCACCCCAGATGAGCATCTGATTATCAGTGTGCTGTCATTCTTGAAGAATGTCCAGAATGCAAATATGTGACCAAGGAGAGGCAGTGTGGGTGGAAATTGCTCTTAGGAAAGGATTAAAAAAAGATATCCATGGGCTCCCATCAGATAACCCTTTCCTAGTGAATTTCATGTTAATTCTTTTTTTTTTTTTAAAGATTTCTTTATTTTTGCATACAAGCTGGGGTGCAGGTCAGAGGCGTGGGGCCGTGAGAGGGTTCACCAGAGACAGAGTGGGGAGCAGAACAGGCAGATCATCGGAAATACACCGCTGATGGGAGCAATGGGCAAGGCAGGAGAGGTCTGCCTCAGCATGTGGGACTCTCCTCAGCCAGGCATCAAACTCGTGCTTCAGCCGTTGACAGCTCCACAGTGCTGCGCCAACACATTGCGCCACCAGGGAGGCCCTCATGTTAATTCTTGAGGGCGTTTCATGGCAGCGGGTTGAGTAGAGTGCAGGGGGTACTAAGGAGTACAGCTGCATGCATCAAGAACTCCATATTCTGAAAATCCATTGAAGGGGATTGTTTCTCTCTGTTGTTGCAGAAACCAGTTGTGAAACTGGGTCACTGTGACTGAATATAGCTCATCCAAAGCTGTCCTGCTTACACCCCCACAGGTCTCTCTCGTGTCTTCTATGTCTTTGTAAGCGTCTCCTTCCATGTTCCCCAAGTCCCTTGGGGAAGCAAGCGCAGTTTCTTCTTTACATGTCTCTCTGTCCCATGTGCCTCCTCCAGAACCTAACACTAGTGGGCATGTCTGTGGTTTTATTTGAGGTTCTTAAAGTCAACATCACACATCTTTTTTTTGTCTTTATTCATTTTTTTATTATAGACAATTTCAAGAATAAAATAGTTGATAATATTCTAATTAACTTCCAGGAACTCCCCAACAAGTTTAATGATCAACTCACTTTATTTATGTCCATTTATGTTCCCCAGTCCCCTCTCTCTATCACTCTTCCAATATTTTGAAGCTGATCCTAGGTATCAAATAATTTACCTGGAAATATTTTAGTAGATGTCTCTAAGTGATAAAATAAAAAAGAATGTCAACAACATAATCACAATGCCCTCATCACACTTAAAAGCCAAAAAACAATGAAGGAACACTTTTCAATATGTCCCTATTTTCATCATTTAACATCATGAATCTTCAATCTCTTAATTTCAATTTTTTAAGTATTTTAAAATTTTAATGTAACCCTAAAGTTTTGCTTTTCGGTTAATTCTCCCTTTGGCTTCTGTGGTTCTGGCAGCTTCCTTAGGGAGTGAGCATTGGCATGTGTCCTGCCACTCACAAAACTAAATCAAAACAAACCCTGGGAATATGACTGCAGGCCTGAGCCTGCCAGAGTGGGAGGGACAGGGGAATAGCAACAAAGTGGGGAGTCCGGCTCTATCAATGACAATGGGTGCTTTGATATTGAGCGTGGTGATACCGAATGCTGGCCTCAGTTTTCAGCCAATAAAAGGAAACAGAATTTGAGGAAAAGGAAAGTGGTTTGTCAACAAATAAGGAGGGCAGCAGACTCATGTCTGAAAGAGCACCTTCCTGCTCTCTGGAAGCTGCAGGGTTATTTATACAAAGGGAAAAAAAAACGGAAGATGGGCAAGGGTCTGCAAAGGGGAGGGACAAGGGGTCACCATGGAGACTGGGAGACTGGTGGGCACTGCTTGCTTTTTTCAACAACTGCTGTTTAATTCCCTTTTCCTTGAAATGCAAAAAGACAAACCTGTCAAACTGGGGGGGGAGGGGCTACACTTGTTAATGCTTAACAGAGAGACCAGTCATAAAAAAGACAAACCTGTCAAACAAGGGTGAAATTGCAGCAAAGGGGGAAGACAAATGTATTGACTGCATCAGTGGTGTGGTCTGAGGAGGTGTGAATCTATTCCCCTAGATTATATACAGTATTGTAAACCAATATTTACAATACTGTATATAAGTAAAGGAAAAAAAGAAAAAGAAAAACATGATCACCATTATAATCTTAAAGTGATGTCATAGTTAAAATAATAGATTTATATTAACAGTGTAGACATTGAAATATAATTAGGAAAACTGTATAGGCAAGGAAAATATTTATAACCATGTTAGGTGAATAAAATGTAATATTAAAATATGATTACAGGTCTACATGTATTTTAGAATCCAATGAAAATATCTACCTTCTATTGTGGCATTATGTCTTCTTCACAATGTTCTTCAATTGCCTTCTCAAAAAAAAATGCTTGTGTAATAAATCCAAAAATATCCCAATTAAAGATAAATTGTATTTTTAGACACTTCTTAGACACATACTTATCAAAATTATCACTTATAAAAACACCATTAAATACCAATAAAAACACTTAAATACTTTGGGATAAAACTCATAAAATATATGCAGGATAGCTATATGAAATGAAAACTATGCAATTAATTAAAGGATCTAAATACATTTAGATCGTTATATATAGATAAATACATTTAGAGAAATACCTTTAGATATAATCTGGAAAATTCAGTAATGTTTTAATGCCAAATCTGCTCCAATTGGTCAACAAATTCAATACAAAGAGTAAAATTCTCAAAGAATTTCTCACTAAAGTTGACAATATACTGCTTATTTTTATTAGAATCAGCAAAATTAGTAGAATAGCTGAAAGAACATCAAAGCACTTAATTAAAATGAGATGACAATCGTGTGTAATTTCATGACTTATTTAAAAAGGTACAATAATCAAGTTAGTGTGGAGTTAATTAAGTACACAAAGATCAGTGGAACAGAATGTCTAAATTCAGCTTGTTCTTCTGTTAGCTAGCAAAGATGAAAATATGCAATTTTTTAGAAGTGAAATCCCTTCAATGTTAGAGAGCAAGAAGACCTGAATTCAGATTTTATTCTCACAATTTACTGACTCTGTCACCTTGGAAGATGACTTTATTGCTTACCTGGCACAGCCATGGTTAAGGCAAAGAGGAGATCCTTCCTACATAGCAAATTTTTCCAGTTACGTTCATAGCACAACTTGAGCATTGTGGTTATGGGCACAGAGACTTATTTAGCCATCACAGAGCAGGAGAACACAAAGATGCTTACTCTTTATGCATCTAATTAAATAAAAGGGTTTTTTGTTAAGAATGCATTACCAAGTAATTTCTACTTCGAGGTAAACTTCAGTTCTGAAAAATTATTTCCTAAATGACACACATTTCTAAATATCTCAATAATCACCATGAGATATGAACAGATAATAAAGCCTACCTATTTGACAAAGTAAACTCATGAACTTTGGTAAAATTTCTAGAAGCTTTGACGATAACATGGTATTGACATGTAAGTAGCTCTATATTTGATTTCTCTTTTATCCAAACTTTCCTGGAAATGTGACTTATGAGATGTTCAGTTTCCAGTGCTGTAATAACTCTCTTTACTATGTTGCTATCCTTCTACTTATCTGGTTCAAGGTTGGTATTTTTAGGACTATTGTGAGTCAGTGAAGGAGGCAAGTTTACCTGTATAAAGACTGAATTTAGAAGGTGTGCATGTTTGGAACTCTGCAGTCATTGTCAACATTCACTGTGAACTTCTAAGGAAAAGTTCTTCTGATCTAATCAGAAGAAAGTGACATGTTAGTTTATAGTTTTATTGATGTTGCTTTTAGAAATTGATTCAACAATTAAGGATAATTTGTAAATAAATTTTGCAAATTAAAGCAATTTCATTGCTCTTATCATTTATATAACTTTTTTGGTTTTAGTATATAATCATGAAGCTTCATTTATTTTTAATACTTAACATCATCCAAATCTCTACAAGAATTATGAAAAAATCCTGATTTTAATATTTTGTCAAGGAACAGTTATGAGCAAACCGAGGTATCTGATTCTGGGAAGCTTTGTGAATACAGAAGAAAATAAAAGCTGAAACTGGAGATTACTACAGCAGTAAAAACCTTAAGGTTCAGGTAATTTTAAATTGGGGCTTTGTGCACAGGTTAACATCTGTCATTTCAGTATTAGAGATTTTGTGGGTAAATTCATAGCTGGCCATGGACACAGGACAGTGTCTGTGATTTTTTACTAAACTTTCACTCTGTCACCAAATAAGCTCCTGGCTAACCTTTTAAATTGCCTCTAAATTAATTTCACTCAGTGGAGGCTCCACAGGAATAGCAGAATTGCTGTCCCAAATGTCAACCTCCAAACATCTCACCTCCATTAACAATTTATGAGCAGTGAGCCCATAAATTGCTCAAAACTGCAAGTATACTTCTATTTGCAGGCATGGCATTTTCTTTCTCAGCTTCTTTCTCCCATCTCTTTCTCCCACCCCTGTCTTATTCTGAGGGTTTCCTATTATTTTGTTACTTTGAGATGTGAGGGACCACATATATTCCCCTTGCCTTTACTTTGGTGTGTGTAGGTCTGAGCTGTATTATCCTTACTTCAGTCTTTCTGGGATTCTTCTTGACGTTTTTGATATGTAGTGGTCCTTTCTTGATGGAGGCTAAGAGTAGAAAATTTTGGAAGGAGGCATCACAAGACCAGAAACTGGCATCAAAAGACTAGAAACTGAAGGAACACAGTTGTTAAACCAGCTGTAGAATAGAAAGGTCCTTAGGGCCAACTGCCATAGCAAGTGTCAGATGGCTATGGAAAGAATCCTGAGGCGCAGACCAGAGATAGGATATGGAGATGGAGGCCATAGTAGGGTATCACCAGCCCTTTCAAATCTACCTCCTCACTCCCTAAAATCATTTATCCAACAACAGCTAACAATTCTACAATGCAATGAACCCCTCCCAAAGAGAAAAAAAGTCTAAATCAGTAAAATTTCTGCACTGTCGAGAGGCAGCTCTCCTGCCCCGTGTCTATGCAGGCGTTTCTTAGCAGACCTGTCCCTTTCACAGGAAGCTCTTTTTGCTCACTTGTGTCTGTGCAAGAATTCTCTTTCTTCCTTTTCTTTTTTTTTTTTTTTTTAATAATAAACCTACCCTTTTGGATGTAAACAAACGCCTGCCTTGTGGAGAAACTCACCTGGGAATCTTGCTGTGTGGCACTGAAAGGGGAGCTCTGGTGAAACTTTTCTCACAGGTAACCAAGGGCTCGGTTCTCTGAACCCAACACTTCTTGTCACTTTGATTATTTCAGTTATTTCTCTTTGAACCCTAGGTAGCCCATCTGTGTTTTTTTTATAAATTGCCATAATCAAATAGCCCTAAACGTCATGGCATGTCTGGTTTTAAAATAAAGACAATTATGATATTTGCCTTGCAGGCTGGCTCCCTAAAGGTGTCTGGGGCTCTGCACCTGAGCTTGTAACCGGAAGACTGGACTTCAGGCTACTTGTCACATGCCAATAAAGTAGAGACAGGAATTGAATCTTTAAAGTGCACTTTGATCAGACAGCCTGAAGATGGGGCGGGGGGGGGGGGTGGCGTGTAGAGGGGTTAACATCCTAAAGAAACTGTCTTCACCTTTCATTTCCAACTGCCTTTTTATAGTGAGTTGAACAAAGACAGTTCAGCAGTAAGCAGGTGTCCAAGCTGCCAGGAGATTGTCCTGTCCAGCCCCAGGGTTCCTCATCACCCTCCTGGCCTCAGGCTCCTCTCACTGCGCTGAGACTGATCTTCCCTGCACTCCTCCAGACATGTCCTTGGGCTGGAAAATGAACTCAGAGCAGATAGGCCATAGACAATATGTGTGTGCAGATTTCCTTCTATACTAGCTTAGTGTCTCACCTGATCTCCCTCTCCCTAGCCCCTAACAAGCTCACTGTTCCCTGGTTTTCCTTAATACTATTATTATGACCGTTTATTTCCCTAAGCAAACCATTATTTAACTGACCATGGTTTTGGTGTTTTATAAATGGAACCACATTATACATAATCTCCAGGAATTTTGTGTTGTTTTGGTTTCATTGAAATCAACGGCATCCTCACTGCCTTATTTTCACCTTGCTCTTATAATTGAGAAAAGTGGATGCAAAATATTTCATTATATTGAAATTGTCTATTTTTATTTATATCAAGCTAAACTATATCTAATTATTGTTTTCCAAATTAAAAGCATTGATAGCTCTGATTTCTTCCAGCTAAGCATAATGAGCTTGCTGATTCTAAATTTACTGTTGCAAGGTTATGTTAGAAAACTAAAAGGTCAGGGAGTGTTAGATTTCCTGAGAAAGAGTTCTCATAATCTGAAAACGCTTTTTTATTTACTTATTTATATTTCCTTATTTATTTTATATTTATATTTCTTTTTTTATTTTTATTTTTATTTATTTTTTTATTGTTATTTATGTCTTTTACATTTTGTATTCCCCTTGGGCAGCCCACCACCAATTCACCCGTGATCCATCTCCATGTATTTCCCTTTTTTTATTAATTATTTTTTATTACACCGTTGTAGTCCCTGTAGTTCTCCCATTACCATATCACTCGTGAACCATCACCATATTCTCTCGTGTTTTTCCCTCCCTTGTTTTGACCTCCTTCCCTTTCCCTTACTTGCTGTAGGCCTCAGATCCATGGTCAGCTTGCTATTTTCTCTGTTTCTTGGCCTTTTGTTTGGTTTTTCTATATTTCGCCTTCAAATCTTCTTGTCAGATGTTGATACAGCAATAGGATCCTGTGAGATCCTTTGCCGACTGTCTCTTTCATACTTTTGTAACAGGAAAAGGGGAAACAGGAAAAAGGGGGTGTTCCAGGTTTCCTGCCCCACCCAAGGGAGGGTGGAGCTGAGCTGGGAGGAGAGAGAAGCTGGAGAAGGGACTGAGAAGGAAGGAAGCAGAATGGAGAGGAAGGAGACCTGGAGGAGGCCCAGGGAGCAGAGAAATGTGAAGAAACCGCGCTTGCTTTTTGGGCCTGGACTGGCTGAAACAGACTTAGGTGAGCGACCCATGGAGAGCTTAACAATGGCAGCATTGATCTTGATTTTGATTTTGCTTTTTTCCTCCCAGACTAGTCTGGCTGTTTCTGACCTTTTATGGGTCCCCTCTAGAACCAGGAATGTGCCTTAGACTGAGGCTTTTGTGCCTCAGTGATCCTGCTTTGGGCAACCCCTTGCGGCTAGGCATTCACCCTCGAGGACATGGGTGACTTCGGTTGCTGGACTTGCAAACTATATTCTTTCCCTTCTCTTTGTTGCACACTAATTGTTAAAGTTCCTTTCCATTGAAGGGCTTTTGCACTAGAGTATGTTTTCTCTTGATGTGATGGATGGCAGAATCGATTTAGAGCCGGCAGGTTTGGGGGTACTGGAGTGGTCCTCTCCCCGCACTGCAATACTTTAATCTCCCTCATCCTGTTCCTTCCCAGGGCCCCACTTACAAATGGCACAAACCTGAATCCTCCACACACTCGTCTCCCACACAGGCATTAGTGCCAAGGTTTTATTTTTATGTGTCATTCAGCACTTTATATGTGTTTTCTTTTTTCTTTTTTTCTGCAGACCTTTTGGGTGGATGTAGTATTTTTTTCTTTTACTAATTTGGAAGGTACACATGCTATTTTTGTTGTTATGTTATTTATATTTTCATACATATTTGTTTGAAATTTGATACAAGGGCATTAAGAACGCTTTTATCCTCATCAAAATTTCCCAGCTTACATGTTACTAATTAGAAATATAAATCTTAGAGGAATTTACCAGCTTTTAAAATCACTTAGGAATCATTTGCTTCAATTTCTCCAAATATGGCCACTCTCTTTGCTCATCTCAAGACCTTCTGTCATCTTCAGTAATAGCTTTTTCCTACTCCAAGAAACATGCTTACAAGTTCTGTAAGTTAGGATCAAGTGATGGCAAATCAGTTTATTTGTTTAATTTCTTGGAGAGATTTTATTTTTGCAGTTTCTCTCAAAATACATTTAGCCTTGAATATATAATTCTGGGAAGGCATTTATTATTCTATCAACCTATGAAGTGACTCATTTGTCCCAACTGATTTCATTTGTAAATCTTCTCTCTTTTATACACTCTCTGCTTTTATACACTCTCAGCTGTCTCTGCTTTTACTTACACTTTGTTTTGTTTTTTAAATTTCTTTAAAGTTTAGTGGATTTGGAGTATATCTTAGTTGAGAGTCTCTGTGATTCATCAATTTGAAGAATAATTCATTTTATCAGTTTATTAAGGTTACACTTATATTTGCCTCTTTTTCCCTTTGAGGATTCTAACCCATACTTCATCCTTCCCTTCAGAGTAAAACACATTTCTGTTAACTTTGATATTTTCCAACTTTTATCTCTTTGTGCTAGATTTTAGGTAATCTTTAAAATTTTTCCAATTTACATATTGCCTTTCAAATGTATCTAATCTTTGCTTAAATGTTTGCATTAACTTTTAAATTTTAATTTTTATGTTCACTTTATAAATATTCTGCTATCTTAATTTTTCCCCTGAAACCACCTGCTGCTTTTATAGACTGTTGACCTTTACTTCTTTTTATTGATTTTATTATTTTTAAAATGCTATTTTTATTTTGACTTTATTATTTTAATAGTTGAAGATTTTTTGGTGTGGATACCTTTTTATGTTTCTGCTGACCCATACTGATGGAATGCTGTTTTCGTTTGCTCATTGTGATACTAACAAGGAGCTTATATTACACGGAAGTGGGTGGTCTCTGAGAGGTTGTTGAGGTTAAAGTGAGATCTCAGAGAGAAAATTTGCATTTGATAAATCAGATTCATTGTTTACTGTCAACTGGGGTTTCTTTTTTTTATTTTTTTATTTTCTTTTTTTTATAAATATATATTTTTATTGTTATTTATGTCTTTTACATTTTGCATTCCCCTTGGGTAGCCCACCACCAATTCACCCGTGATCCATCTCCATGGTCCCTTGTGTTCTTTTCTACTCCATTTTGTGCCCTTTCCCTTCCCTCCCTCCGGCTCCTTGCTGCCCCCCTCCCCCCCCACTGATTGTCTCTCTCCCACCCGGTCTCCCTATAGTCCTGTTATAAGTGAAACCATTCGATATTTTTCTCTTTCTTTCTGGCTTATTTCACTGAGTATGATCCCCTCTAATTCCATCCATGTCGCTGCAAATTGCATGTGTTTATCTTCTTTCCATGCTGAATAGTATTCCATTGTGTATATGTACCACAT
>PVIJ01010795.1:0-58201 GCA_004024925.1 Scalopus aquaticus | reverse complement strand
GTGTGCCATCCTCTCAGGTGTGAGGTGGTATCTCATAGTGGTTTTGATTTGCATTTCCTTGATTATAAGTGATGTTGAGCATTTTTTCATGTATCTGTTGGCCATTTGCTTTTCTTCTTTGGAGAAGTGTCTTTTGAGCTCTTCTGCCCATTTTTTGACTGGGTTGTTGGCTTTGTTTTTGTTGAGTTGTGTGAGTTCCCTGTAAATTTTTGTTATCAGCCCTTTATCACATGTATTGTGTGCAAAAATCTTTTCCCAGTTGGTAGGGTGTCTGTTAGTTTTGGTTAATGTCTCTTTTGCTGTACAGAAGCTTTTTATTTTGATGTAATCCCATCTGTTTATCTTGTCTTTCACTTCCTTCGCTTTGAGGGATGAGTCTTTCAAGATTTTGCTGAGATGTATGTCGTGTAGAGTTTTGCCTATATCTTCTTCTATACATTTTATGGTTTCAGGTCTTACATCCAGGTCCTTTATCCATTTTGAGTTGACTTTTGTGCAGGGTGTGAGGTAGTAGTCTAGCTTCATTTTTTTGCATGTGGCTGTCCAGTTTCCCAGCACCATTTATTGAATAGACTGTCCTTGTTCCACTGCATTTTCTTTGCTCCTTTGACAACACATATTTGATGTGAGAAAATATCCTACTCCCACTCTGGTTTTCCTCCAAGTGCACCTGAATTCTCCAGGATGCTAGTCAACCCACACCAGTAAAATGTGCAGTAAAGAAAATGTGAAAAACTGGGATGGTGCCCGTGAATAGCCAAAGCCTGGGACACAGTCTGATCAGGACGCATTTGCCCTGACTATGTCACCCACTGTGTTACAGGAGCCGACTTCACCCTGAGGCTGTGTCTCATGGATATAACGGTGATGAAGTGTCACTCATATACTTGCCAGGGCTGGCTGATACTTGATACTATACACTGAATATTTCTATCTCCCCCCAAACTACATGTTGAAACCTAACCCCCAATGTAATGATATTGGGATGTGAGATTTTGGGAGGTCAAGGAGGACGGAGTCTCCATGAATGGGATCGGTGTCCTTATAAAGGAAACCTTGGCGAGTTTCCTTGCCCCTCCGCCATGTGAGGCAGTAGAAAGAACCCTCACCAGAAACAGAATCTGTAGGAGCTCAATCTTGAAATTCGCAGCCTTCAGAACTGCAGAAATATATGTATGTTATTTACAAACCACCTGGCCTATGGTTCTCTGTTATGTAGCAGCCCTTGAGGACTAAGGCTGCCATTTGGCCCATCTCTGGAGGCTGCTGAAGGTCCATTGGGAATGCTGCAGATGAGCAGGCAGGGACTGCTGGCCGGAGTAAAGGCTACAGAAGGGGTGAACGTGGGACTGTTGTCATGCCACCCTAGTCTTGGGTCCTCCATGACAGTCCCCTCCACTAAACGTGACACCCACATTCCATCTGGCCTCCCGTCCCTGCCTAGAATGTCTCCAGTACCTGCTTTGTGGTCCCGCGTCGTGTCCAGCACCTAGGACCCTGTGAGCTTTCCAAGTGCCAGCCCCTCCAAGCTCCCCTCCCTTGCCCACCCTGCCCCAGCTCTTACACAGGAGAAAGGAGGGAGACACAACAGACTGCGGAGGGTGGTTACCCCAGCAGAGGTCTGGGAAGGCACATGATGGGGGGCTATATAGACTTTGGTATTGTACTGAGTTAATTCTACAACACACAATCAATTTTGTAATTTGAAAACAATTTTTAGAGACACCCTGACACTTTGGTCTCCAAAAAGCACTTTCTGAGACCCAGCTTTCCCTAGCTGATCAGATAATAACTATAATTATTTTTCAGTTGGCTCATTATAATAATCATTCAGTTGGAGATAACTAAATTAAAGTCAGACCCCAGCAAAATCAAGGCTTAGGCTTTGTTCAAATTCATGTCCCAGCTCTAGCCTCAGCTCTTAACTCCTGAGAAGGCCATGGCAGGGGTGTTGAGGTTGAGTTGGGTTGTATAACCTGAACTACTCAAGGTACAGGCAGTCAGCACCCCCTGGAGGCCAGATGGTAAGTGGCCACAGGCATGCTAACTGTAACTGATCAAGGAACTCCAGGTACAGCCAGGAATAGCAGAAGTGGGAGCATGAGAGCTCCCTACTTCCCCTTCCAGGGACAGAAACAGGACCAGCTGGGACATCAGAGATGTAAATGCCTGGCCATATGGAAAGAGCTTTCTAAAGACATTGTAGATGACTCAGGAAAACTGCATCCAAAGCCTACAGGAGTTTGGAGGGAACTTGAGTACTTATGAGCCTTGGTTCCACCATTTTCCAGAAGAGCCCATTGGAGAGACCAGCAGAGAAGTTCCAGAGCGCACTGGGAGAGAAGGGGCTCTCAGATTACCACATTATCATCTGAAACTTCCCCCTTTTCACCTCATCTTAAACCCACTCTTGGACACCACCTCCCTGCCTGCCAGGACTGCTAGGGCTGCAAACCACTAAATCACAACAATTTGCAGGTCTTTGAATTTCCAGTGATCAAAAGTCCAAGGTGTTGGGATCTCCCTGGTGGCGCAACGGGTTAAGTCCCAGCACTATGAAGCTATCTGCAGCCACTGTAGCACAAGTTCAATCCCCAGCCAGGGAGGTTCCCACATGGCACAGCAGACCTCCCCTGTCTCGCCTGATGCTCCCCTCAGCAGTGTATTTCAGTCAGTCTGCCTGTTCTGCTCCCCGCTCTGTCTCTAGTGAATCCTCTCACCCCTCCCCACCTCACCTCTGGCCTACACCCCAGCTCTTGCATGCATAAATAAATAAATCTTTTTTAAAAAAGGAAGGGAGGAAGGAAGGAAGGAAAGAAGGATGGAAGGAAGGAAGGAAGAAAGGAAGGAAGGAGAAAGAAAAAGAGAGGTAAATAAATTTGTGGCATCTAGCACATTCACAGTGTTGTGCAACCACCAGTTCTATTTAGGATCAAAGTATTTTCATCACCCCAAGACAAACCCTGAACTCCTTAGCAGTCATTCCCCATGGACCTCCCTCTCCTGGCAATTACTAACCTGTACCTGTCTCTACAGATTTGCCTATTCTGCTATTTCACATAAATCCAATGTATGATTTTTAAGACAAATTTCTTTCACTGAGCATGATTTTCAAATTTCATCCCCAATATAGCATGTGTCTGAATTCCCTACTTCTTTATGACCGAATAACATCCCACTGTTTGGACCAATTACACTTGATTTCTCCATCTGTTGACAGACTTCTACCTTGTGGTGTTTGTGAATAACAATGCTACATACATGCATGTACAAGGATTTACTGCAACACCTGTCTTTGGCTCTTTTAGCTGTATACGGAGGAGCAGAATTTCTTGTTCCTGTGATGACACTACATTTAGCTTCTTAAGGAAAGTAAAATTATCTTGAATAATATATTTATTTAAAGCAACATACTCAAAATATAATCCTTTCAACATGTAACCAAAATGAATATTGTGCTTTCTTAAATCATTTTCTCTAACTCAATCTTTGGACCCAATGTGTATTTTTCACTCAAAACACATCTCAGGGGGCCTCCCTGGTGGCACAATCAGTTAAGTCTCAGTCTATGAAGCTATCCGCAGCCACTGCAGCACGAGTTCGATCCCCAGCCAGGGAGATTCCCACATGGCACAGCAGACCTCTACTGTCTTGCCTGCTGCTCCACTCAGCAGTGTACTTCAGTCAATCTGCCTGTTCTGCTCCCCACTCTGTCTCTGGTGAATCCTCTCAGCCCCCACACCTCTGACCTGCACCCCAGCTCTTGTATGCATAAATAAATAAATCTTAAAAAAAAAAAAACACATCTCAGGGCCTCCCTGGTGGCACAACAAGCTAAGTCGCAGCACTATGAAGCTTTCCAGAGCCACTGCAACATGAGCTTAATCCCCAGCCAGGGAGATTCCCACGTGGCACAGCAGACCTCTCCTGCCTCGCCCACTGCTCCCCTCAGCAGAGTATTTCAGTAGACCAGCCTGTTCTGCTCCCCACTCTGTCTCTGGTGAATCCTCTCACCACACCCACACCTCTAGCCTATACCCCAGCTCTTGTATACATAAATAAATAAATCTTTAAAAAACACACACACATATCTCAATTCAGAATGACCATAACACAAGGGCTCAATAGCCACACGTGGTCCACGGCAACAACCTGGGCAGTCTCACACTCCTGGATCTGTCTCCAGCTCTTTTGTACCTAAAGGTGACCACCACTGTCCAGGTATAGGATGCTACTCGTCGGTGGGTTTTAGCTATGGGGTATGTAGCTGTCATCTGTATGGCAGGGCCAGACACACAGTCCTCCAATCCCTGATGCCACATCTAGTGGGCCCTTCACCTCTCCTCACTCATCATGGACTCCTCCTGCTATGGTCTGAATGTTTTCTTCTCCCCCAAGCTCATAGTTCTTAACTCATGAAGTGTTACTCCCTAATATGATGGAATTAAGAGGTAGTATCTTTGGGTGATTAAGTCCTGATGGTGGAGCCTCATAAATGAGATGAGTGTCCTTATATAAGGGCCCCCCTGCAGCAGACCTCTCCTGTCTCCCTGCTGCTCCCCTCAGCAGTGGATTTCAGTAGATCTGCCTGTTCTGCTCCCCACTCTGTCTCTGGTGAATCCTCTCACCCCCTACACCTCTGGCCTACACCCCAGCTCTTGCATGCATAAATAAATAAATCTTTAAATAGATGATAGATAGATAGATAGATAGATAGATAAAAGGGGCCCATAAGAGCCCCTTTGTTCCTTCTGCTATCTGAGAACAGGGTCTGGTGGGTTCTCACCAGACATCAAAACTGCAGACAGGGCCTCCCTGGTGGCGCAGCGGTTAAGCGCTGCGCTGTGGAGCTATCGGCAGCGTGAGACACGAGTTTGACGCCCAGCCGGGGAGAATCCCACCTGGTGCTGCAGACCTCTCCTGCCTCGCCCGCTGCTCTCCTCAGCAGTGAATTTCTGATCTGCAGACATCTTGATCTTGGACTTCCAGCCTCTAGAACTGTGAGAAGTAAATGTCTATTGTTTATAAGGCATCCCCCTACCCCGTAGTTGATGGTATTTTGTCATAACAGCCTGAGTAGACTAAGACACATCCCAACCCAGGACTTCAACTTTCTAATCAATAAAATAAGAGTGAGAAGATAGAAGTGAGGGGGCTCCCTGGCGGCGCAAGGGGTTAAGTCAAATACTATGAAGCTATCTTACTTCACTTATTTATCTTACTAACTTATCGAACTACAGCACTAGTTTGATCCCTGGCCAGGGAACTGACCCACATGGCACAGCCTTGTCCACTGCTCCCCTCAGCAGTGTATTTCAGTAGATCCACCTGTTCCGCTCCCCACTCTGTCTCTGATGAATCCTCTCACCCCACCCTCACACCTCTGGCCTACACCCCAGCTCTTATATGCATAAATTAAATCTTTTTTTAAAAAAAAAGGTAGAAGTGGGTGTGGACTCCTGGGGGTTACCTGGTAAGTGGGTGTGTGTTTGTGAACATCTGCACAGCACCAACCACAACAGAACATGGCTATGCTATAAAGCAAGACAACTTGGCCATGCACCTCCAGGGGAAAGTGGATGCCTGCCTGACCAGTCCCACAGGAGTTCCCCAGCTGCAGAGATCACTGTATAAACAGAGGACCCATCACTGGCCTTCAGCTGCCTGTGGGCAAGCCTGAGTCAAGGGTCATTCATTGGGCATCTCTCCCGGTGTAGATCTGGGGTAGGGAGGAGGAAGGGCAACCTGGACAGAGAGATCCGGTCAACAGAGACCACTGGGTGTTCTACAGGATTGCTGCTCAGGAAAGGGAAATGGTCAAAACTTCTCAGGGCGGACCCAGCTAAGCATTGGGGCCACACCAGGCCTCCCTCTGATTCATCCATCCTGATGAGGACCCCACAGTGGAGGTGGAGAAAGCGGCCTTTAAATATAGCTCCGCACCATCTGATGCTGCCAGTTGATGGAAGGAAGCCAGCAGCCGCCCCTGACCCAGCCAACCTCCCTGCAAGCTGGGTTCAGACACCCCCGGCTTTCTGCCTTCCTGCCACTTTCCTGGCAGCCTGCAACAGCCTGCCTCTAGGCCCAGGCTCTGATGTTTAGACTTTCTGTAAATGTGAGATATAAAAAGATCTGTGCGGCAGGCAGAGGGGTGGGGAATGGCCACTGGCTTGCTAAGAGATACCGCCCCCACACTGCCCCTAGCACTGCACACACATACCCCCAGAGAGACGTAGGCCTGCGCCTGCATGCAGACACACTGTGACAAGGCGGCATTTAGAATCAAGTATAAGGAGGCCAGTCAGCTGGGAGGAAGCCAAGTCTGACTTTATAAAGGCCTCTCCTTGGTCAGAGAGAGCCCCTGAAAATTACAAACTGTGCAGATGCCCCCAGCGGAAGTGGGTCAAGCCAGTTCCAGGACACAACCTCTTAGCAAGGACACCAGGACATGGTGGGGCCCTTGTAGGGCTCCAACCCCAGTTCAGCCTTCCCAGGCTCTGAAGGTATGGGCAGGACAGTCAGGGACACAATAGCATCATCTACCTGTCCTAGGGCCCCACCTCCACCTGACCCCACTTCCAGGTTGCTTTTCTCTCTGGGTGTCTACCCCTCCATGTCCACTGCTGCACTTAGACAGCTGCACTTCCTCTGTCCAGGTAACTGTAGTTCCCTCCCCCACCACCCAGCCAGGTCCACCCCAGCTCTGCTCCTGCACTCTGCCAGAGCTGCAGCCCTGAAGCCCATTCCCATCCACACCTAAGGCTGCCACTGCCTGCCTCTGTAAGTGAGCTCGATAGGCACTGCCCAACCCTCGCGTGCTCAGTCAGATGGAGGAGGTAGAGAGCACTGTAAAGAAGCAGCCAGACCTTCCTCAGAAGGGAAAAGGAACGTGTCCATGAGATCTAAAGGGCAAAAGAATCTGCTAGAAAGAAGGGAAGAGAAGGGACTTTCATTGCAGAGAAGGAAGCTCTGAAAAGGAGCCAATTTAGAGGATCAAGATGCAAGGTGCTTTATGTATAAATCACTGGTATGAAATTAAAATGTTCATCAATTTCTTAAGTTCAAAACTTATCCAGATATTTTTCACATTTATTATATATATCACACACATTAGGTGATATGTGAACATGGTGCATATATCCATATATTAAAATTATTGAACTGTATTATATTATTTTTTTTAAAGATTTATTTTTTATTTATACATACAAGCTGGGGCACAGGCCAGAGGCGTGGGGCGGTGAGAGGGTTCACCAGAGACAGAGCGGGGAGCAGAACAGGCAGATCAGAAATACACTGCTGAGGGGAGCAGCGGGCGAGGCAGGAGAGGTCTGCCACACCATGTGGGATTCTCCCTGGCCGGGTGTCGAACTTGCGTCGCCGCTGCCGACAGCTCCACAGCGCAGCGCTTAACCGCTGCGCCACCGGGGAGGCCCTGTATTATATTATTAAATGAATAATTACTGAACTGTATTTTAGCATAATTTTTAAAGTTAGAATTAATGGTTACCATGGTCAGGTTTATGTTATGTATATTCTACCCCATACGAATACACTAAAAAGCTTATTGACCAAAACGGAAATAACCCACAAGTCCGTAAACAGATGACGGGTAGACAAATGGGAATAGCCATACCATAGGGTATTCAGTCAGAAAAGAAACAGTCTTGATACTTGCTCCAAGTTGGAAGAACAAACACCTGCTAACTGAGAGAAGCCAGACACAGAAGACCACATGGTGTGTGATTCCACTGACATGAAACGCACAGAAGAGGTCAATCCAGAGAGACAGAAAACACACTGGTGTTTGCCAGGCACTTGGGGAGAGAAAGGGAGAATGACAGATAAGTGGTACAGGTTTTCTTTCCAGGTGGTGAAAACGTCCTGGAGAAGGATGGTGGTGAGGTTGCCAGCACCTTGTGTGTGTTACGTGCCAGGGAATTGTGCGTTTTAAATGGTCAGTTTCATGTTATGTGTATTTTGTCTCAATTTAAAAGAGAGGAAAGAAAAGCTCACTGGCTGCGCTGAGGAATGTTAGTGAAAGGGACAGGGAAACTGGCAAAAGGAGCTGGGACACCTCCTTGGACCCAAGGAAATGACAGGGGTTGTCCTCAGAGAGGACGGTGGCAGAGGCAAGGTGAGTCAAGGAAAGGGAGAAACACAGAGCTGAAGGTAGCTCACGCGATGGTTCTGTCCCTTCAGTCAACCTGGGATGGGCCCTTACTTGAGACAGATCATGCACCCTCTCTGCACCTGCTAAGCCTGCCTCCATCCTGCCATCTCCGTCTTCCAGCGCACTCCACTGTGATGGCCCAAATGCCCCTCTGCCAGGCAGCCATCCCCCTCCTCACCTCTCCAGTGTAAATCAGTCCCGGGGGTGTCCTCATCCACTCCACTCTGGCTCCAGTCTTGCCCACCTCTTTGCTGTGCCAATGAGGAACATTTCAGAGAGCCCCAAGGCAGAAGCAGATTGAGGTTCAGGTCTCAGGGTCCACGGGGCAGGGGTCTGCAACCTTCTCAAAATGGTCAGACAGGGAATATTTCCTGCTTGTTGGCCTGTCTGACACAATGACCCAGCTCTGCCTCATAGCACAGCTGTGTCAGTAAAACGTTTTTTTTTTTTTCTTACATCATTTGTCATCTTTGTGTGGCTATTGTAACCTTAGGTGCAGCCCTCCCACCTGTGCTCTACCCCCAAATCACCACCCCACTCCCCAAGTCTTCCTCCCCCAATTCCATCACTTCAACTCCTCCCTCGCTGCTCGCTCTAGATGGCTGGTCAGCCTACGAGCTTCGTTCTTTTCTTGTGGCCCTGTCCTTTTTCTAGAACCTCGCCCTTTTCCTGGGTGAGAACCTGGGCTCCTGGACCACAGCAGACCAGACTGCTCAGATCCCCACGAGCAAGTGGGGGGCAGGTAGCAAGGCAGAGCCATTCAGGAACCTCTTGTAGGGCAGGTGTGTGGTGTGGTTCTCCGGACACCTTGATTTGGGATCTTCCTGTGGCACCGGAGACCGTCCCGTGTTCTCCAGACCAGTGTGGTCTCTGGGTTCCGTGCATCCTCACCCACTCTGGTTGTCCCATCCATTCCCATGACTCTCACCTGATGCTGCTTCTGAGTCTTACAATTTTGGCATTGGGAGCCCTGCTCCCTGCCAATGTCAGTGGGAAAGTTCCCTGGAGGGGACAAACTCCAGCAGGCGGTCAGTCCAGCTCCTCTCATCTCCTTTTGTGGTTCTGCCCTGGATCCCCAGTCACAGCCCTGATGTTTTCCTCCCCAGCTGGACAAGAAGGAAGCCGCACTCACGTTACACGCATGTCTGGACCAGGGGTTTGATTCCCAGCCCCCGGAGATGCTGTAGGTGGAGCTCATGTGAGAGGTCTCCACCAGCTCATCCCGCAGTCTTCTCCTGTGGTTCTGACAATGCTCTTTTTGGGTCCACCCCAGACGACAACTGTGTCCAGGACTTCGATTTGTCTCTCCCATCTCTTGGAGGTCTGCAGTGGGGGTGCCTGAGTTACGGGTGACTTGAGCTGATCTGAAATAAGTGGGGGTCAGCCCAGAGATTGACCCTCCCCCTTGGTCCCAACCCCCAGCCTGCAGCTTAAGCCATGAGAGGATGATCTGGAGCCCCACACCCAGGACCCAGGCCAAGCAGGGGCGCCCAGCTCCTATCTCAAAAGTCCTCCAAAGTCAGGCCTAGCCATGTGTGCCAGTAAAACTTGGAGAATGCTGAAAACTTTTTATTAAAATATATTTGACACAGGCCTCCCTGGTGGCACAACAGGTTAAGCACAGCACTGTGACGCTATCCAGAGCCACGGCAGCACAAGTTCAATCCTCGGCCAGGGAGCTTCCCAGATGGCACAGCAGACCTCTCCTGCCTCGCCCGCAGCTCCCCTCAGCAGTGTACTTCAGTCAATCTGCCTGTTCCCCTCCACACTCTGTCTCTGGTGAATCCCCTCACCACTCCACACCTCTGGCCTACACCCCAGCTTATATGCATAAATAAGTAAATCTTTTAAAAAGTAAAATATATTTGACATATAACATAGTGCAAATGTATGGTGCTAATGTTACATTTATATACTGTAATATGATCACCATTGCAGTAATAATTAACACCTCTATCATGTCACATGGCTATCATTTCTCTTTAGTGGCGGAAACAATTAAATTCTGGTCTCTTTGCAAGTTTGATGATTATGATACAATGTTGTTCACATTCACTATGCTGTGCTTAGGTCTCTGGGGGCATTCACCACTCCTTGCAAGCTTGTAGCCTTGCACATACCTGTCCCATTCCCCCACCCTCTCTCAGGCACTAAAATGCAAATTGTGTATAATTTTCATATGTTGAATTTTGTTTTCAATCATTTATAAGTGAAAGGGCCCTACAGAAACAGGCAGCAGGCTTCATTTAGCGATCCTGGCTGTGGATGGTTCCAACACCACCCCTTGTGGGGACAGCTGCCCTTCCCAATACCATACCAGGGGATCTGGGAAGATTGTACAAACTTTTAAAATATATATATTAATCATATTTTATTGTTATATATGTTATGTTATATTTCTTATAACCCACACTGTCAGAAGCAAAAGGTCACGTGATACAAAGTCCTGTTCTCTCTCCCAAGCAGCACCTGTGACTTCAGGAGGAGTTTCCTATTGTGGTATAGTGATATATAAGCAATGTGTATATATTTGGTCATTCAAACAGCCAAAATACGTTTCTCACACATAGTTGGTCTTCATCCACAGTCCTGACTCACAGCTTTCAAAAGTTTGGAATTTCCTAAAGTGTTGAGCTGTCGGAGCCGTGGAGTCTCTTACTATTTTATTTATTTTCTTAAAAATTTATTTATTTGGGCCTCCCCGGTGGCACAGCTTTTGAGCGATGCGCTGTGGAGCTGTCGGCAGCGCGCTGTGAGTTCGACACCCAGCCTGGGAGAATCCCACATGGTGCGGCAGACCTCTTCTGCCTCGCCCGCTGCTCCCCTCAGCAGTGTATTTCTGATCTGCCTGTTCTGCTCCCCACTCTGTCTCTGGTGAACCTTCTCGCTGCCCCACACCTCTGGCCTGTACCCCAGCTTGTATGTATAAATAAATAAATCTTTTTTAAAAAAAATTTATTTATTGAATCATACTCAGTGAAATAAGCCAGAAATAAAAAGAAAAATATCGAATGGTTTCACTTATAACAGGACTATAGGGAGGCCGGGTGGGAGAGAGACACTCAGTGGTGGGGGAGGGGGGAGGGGAGGATAAAGGCACAAAATGGAAGAGAGGAGAATACAGGGAACCATGGAGATGGATCATGGGTGAATTGGTAGTGGGCTGCCCAAGGGGAATACAAAATGTAAAAGACATAAATAACAATAAAAAAAAAGAAAAAATTTATTTATTTATGCATACAAGAGCTGAAGTGTAAGCCAGAGGTGTGGAGTGGTGAGAGGATTCACCAGAGACAGAGTGGGGAGCAAAACAGGAGGGTCTACTGAAATATTCTGCTGAGGGGAGCAGCCGGCGAGACAGGAGAGCTCTGCTGTGCCATGTGGGAAGCTCCCTGGCCAGGGATTGAACTCGTGCTGCAGTGGCTGCAGATAGTTTCATAGTGCTGAGACTTAACTTCTGTGCCACCAGGGAGTCCCTCTTACTATTTTAATAACATGAACTTTGGGGAAGTACCTAAGGATGGGGACTGATTGTAAGGGAAATCAACATGACTAGAGAGTGGGATTTTGAGTCCTGCCCCCGGATTTCCTGGAAGAGGAGAGGGGCTAGAGTTTGAGTTCAATCGCCATTAGCCAATGAGTAAATCAGTCACTCCTCTAAAAATACAAGAAGAGGGGGCTTCAGAGAGTTTCTGGATGATGGAGATTTGGGGACAATGGTGTGCCTGGAGATGCCATGGAAACTCTGTGCTCTCCCCCCATACCTTGCCCTAAGCATCTCTTCCCTCTGGATGTTCCTGAGTTATATCCTTTGTAATAACCTAGCAATCTAGTGAATAAATGAGTTTCCTGAGCCCTGTGAGCCCCTCTAGCAAATCAACCAAAACTGAGGAGGAGGAAGGTTCTTAGGTCAATGGAGCCCTCGTGAATGGGATTTGTACCCTTGTAAAAGAGACCCAGAGAATTCCCTCATCTCTTCCAACATGTGGGGACACAAGAAGACACCTACAAACCACGACTAGGGGCCTCACCAGACAACAAAGCTGCCACCACCTTGACTTTGGACTTCCAAGCTCCAGGCTGTAGGAAATAAAGGTTTGTAAGAAATAATCCAAGTCCTCCCTAGTGGTGCAAGGGGTTAAGTCTCAGCACTATGAAGCTATCCACAGCCACTGCAGCACAAGTTCAATCCCCGGCCAGGGAGCTTCCCACATGGTGCAGCAGACCTCTCCTGTCTGGCCCACTGCTCCCCTTAGCAGTGTATTTCAGTAGATCCACCTGTTCTGTTCCCCACTCTGTCTCTGGTGAATCCTCTCACCCCTCACACCTCTGACCTATTCCCCAGTTCTTATAGGCATAAATAAATAAATCTTTACAAAAAGAAAAAGAAATAATCCACCCAGTGAGTGGTATTTTATATTATAGCAGTTTGAATGGCCAAAGACACTCGCCAAAGGTGACATGAGCAGAGGAAGATTTTAATGATCACGTGGCTAAGACAACCATTCTGTGGATGCCAGCCACTCTCTCTCCAGACATCCCTGACAACACTGGAAGAGCTTACGCATGAGGTGGTCAGCCGGCCCCATTGCTCCTGCCTAGGTGACCACTGCTAGCCTCCTAATGGTTCCAGTGGGCAGGCACTGAGCAGATGTCTTCCCCACAGGCAGGTGCCACATCCACTCACGCAGACCCGGCAGAAGCAGAAAGATTACAGCAGGCTGGTTCCTTCCCTTCACGTCTACACAGCGCTGCACCCAGACAACTGGCTCCTGTCATTGCTTTTATTCGAAGGTAGAGCAGAGCAGGAACATGCAAGACTCAGAGTTTAGTGACTTGTTTTTTTTAATTGATGTGAAATTCACATAACATAAAATTATCTCTTAAACATTTAAAAGTACTTGATTCAACATTTAGCACATTTACAAATTTGTAAAACCACCACTTCTAATTAGTTCCAGAACATTTTTATCAAGTTTGCCCCAAAGGCAACTTTGTAATCATTGGCACTCCCCAGCTCCCCTCCCACAGCCTCTGGCAACCACTGACCCACTTTCTGTTTCTATACACTTTTTGCACACTCTGGACACTTTCTATACATAAATTATGTGACATATCTATACAGTATGTGACATTTTATAACTGGCTTCTTTCACAACTTAGTGTAATGTTTAATCCATGTCATAGCATGCAAATTCATTCCTTTTGTGGCTGAATAATATTCCACTGTTTGGATACACCATTTTGTTTGTCCATTCTCTAGTTTTTTAAAGATTTATTTATTTATGCATACAAGAGCTGGGGTATAGGCTAGAGGTGTGTGGTGGTGAGAGGATTCACCAGAGACAGGGTGGGGAGCAGAACAGGAGGGTCTACTGAAATACTCTGCTGAGCGGAGCAGTGGGCGAGGCAGGAGAGATCTGCTGTGCCATGTGGGAAGTTCCCTGGCCAGGGATGGAATTTGTGCTGCAGTGGCTGCCAATAGCTTCATAGCGCTGACACTTAACCCGTTGCACCACCAGGGAGGCCCTCCATTCATCTATTGATGGACATTTGGGTTGTTTTCACCTTTTGACCATTATGAACAATGCTGCTATGAACAAGCATGTACAAGGATTTGTTTGAGGACCTGTTTTCAATTCTTTGGGGGGATGGTGACTTGCTTTTGCACGTTAGTAGTATAGCAAGGACATCCCAGTTGCAGGCTGACTCTGCACCCAGACTTTGGTGGTTTACATAAGAAGCGCAGTAAATGTGTGTGGAATGAATGAATCAAGCAAGAAACATTTGGATGAAACCTTCTTCAGCAGCACTGCAGTTTTTGTTGACTGAGAAACTTTAAATATAAGACAAGAGTTTTAAATGCAGCAGTGGGGAGAGGGTGTAAAGTCAGGTGAACCATGAAAAACAGGAGCAATGTACTCATGAACTCAGGAGGCCCAAGTAGATTCTGCAAAGGTCCAAACTTAAAGTCCAGCTTTAAGGGACTGAAGGAGCAGGGTGCTTAGATTCCCCCAAGAAAACTCCCAGATGGCAAGACCAACCAGCAGGGTAGAGGCACCCTCTTCCTCCTCCCCGATGTCCCCACCCTCATCCTGCTTAAGATCCAGTTTCCACCATCCTCCAGGGATCACTCGCTGCTTGGCTACTTGCTCCTGCACACACTCCAAATGCCAGAGACGGAAGGACCAGAAGGGACAGAGGGAGCAGAAAGGACAGGATGACCCCTTTGACGAGCTCATGTAGAAAGGATCAGGACTGGAGGGGATTGTGCTAAGTGAAACGAGGCAGAGGAGAAAGACAAATACAGGGTGGTTCTATTTACATGTGGAATACAGAGAAACAAAACAAAGGGTCAGATCAAACCAAACCAAATAAAGCCCTAGAAATCTGACCGTGGAATTGAGGCCACAAGGGGGGCGCGGGGGAGTATCAGGGAGGGTGGACCCCGGACTACGGTAGAAGACTATGGGTGCCTTGGTGGTGGACGTGATGTGGTGGCATGCTTCTGAGGTGTGACCCTGCACATCTGAATCACTTCCAGTGTGGTAAGCCAATGTCACCTTAATTAACAAATTATGTTTAGGGCCTCCCTGGTGGCACAAGGGGTTAAGTCTCAGCACTATGAAGCTATCTGCAGCCACTGCAGCACAAGTTCGATCCCCGGCCAAGGAGCTTCCCACATGGTGCAGCAGACCTCTTCTGTCTCGCCTGCTGTTCCCCTCAGCTGTGTACTTAAGTCAATCCACCTGTTCCGCTCCCCACTCTGTCTCCGGTGAATCCTCTCACCACCCCACACCTCTGGTCTACACCCCAGTTCTTGTATGCATAAATAAATAAATCTTTTTTAAAAAATTATATTTAATATGTGTGTATGTGTGTGTGTGTTTGTGTGTGTATACATATATATATATATATATATATATATATATATTTTTTTTTTTTTAAGAAATGTATAGGAGCCTGGCATCTGGTCACCAGGATAGTTGTGACTGAGCAGGATGGCAGGTCACCTCAGTACCTGCTGGGGACAGTCTTCTTCTCTTCCCCCTACCCCCAACCCTCCACATGACCACTTTTAAGCTACCCAGAGATGCCAGCCTGACCCCTGAACACCACATCATTCAGTCACGGCCACAATTAGAAGCCACTCACACCAGCACCACTCTTCTGGGCCAGCAGCAATGGGCCAGACCCCAACAAGTGGGGAGACACAGGTGTCCCTGTAATTCCTTGTGCACTCCTGGGACCCCAAGAAATAGGCTGGCAGAGGTCAGATGCTGAGTATTTGCAGCAACAGACACAGACATCACTTCCTGACTTGGAGTGGGAAGGAGAGCAATAAACTGTACCCCTCAAAGAGTTCTTCTTTGGTATTATTATTATTATTATTATTACTGACATATAATTGACATATAACATTATATCAGTTTCAGGTGTACAGCTTTTGTATCCAGTTCAGTATGAGCACAATAAATCTATTTTCCATCTATTCTTCACAATTTTTTGAACTTGTTGACAACATTGCTCTCTATGGACTCCACAATGCACACTCCATCCCCATGACCTGTTGTCTTCATCAAGGTAACATTGGTTTACAACACTGTACATGAGGCAGAGGTACGGGATCACACCTCTTCAGAGGTCGGTCACCACAGCACACTCACCACCAAGGTTCCCAGAGTCCCCCACCTGAGTCCATGGGGTCCCCTCCACGCTTGATTCTCCTCCATCTCTCCCCCTCTGGTAGCTTCAATTCTTTAATCATATTTCTAGGGCATGTTTTTGGTTTGGTTTTGCCTGACTCTTTGTTTCATTTCTCTATATTCTATATGTAAGTGAAACCATACTGTATTTGTCTTTCTCCTTCTGCCTTAATTTTTTTTAAGCATGATACCCTCCCAATTCTATCTACAAGGTTGAAAATGACAATACACTGCTGAGGAGAGCAGTGGGCAAGACAGGAGAGGTCTGCAGTGCCAAGTGGGTCAGCTGCCTGGCCGGGCATCATCCTTTTTTATAGCTTTGTAGTATTCGTGTGTGTGTGTGTGTGTGTGTGTGTGTGAGTGTGTGTGTGTGTGTGTGTGATTGTCTTAATCCACTCACCTGACAATGGGCACTTAGGTTGCCTCCATATTGTTTTTCATAGAGACTGGACCAGTCTACATTGCCACCAACAGTGTATGAGGGGTTCTTTTGCTCCACGTCTTCACCAACATTTCCTGTTTCTGGTGTTGTTTTCAAAGCTTTGAGTTCTTTTTTTTTTTTTTAAGATTTATTTTATTTATTTATACATACAAGAGCTAGGGTCTAGGCCAGAGGTGGGGGGCAGGATGAGAGGATTCACCAGAGACAGAGTGGGGAGCAGAACAAGCAGACTGACTGAAATACACTGCTGAGGGGAGCAGTCGCCGAGGCAGGAGAGGTCTGCTGCGTCATGTGGAAGTTCCCTAGCTGGGGATTGAACCTGTGCTTCAGTGGCTGTGGATAGTTTCATAGTGCTGAGACTTAACCCCTTGTGCCACCAGGGAAGCCCCCGTCTTTTCATTTTAATGATAGTTTCTCTCACTACGCAGAAGCGTTTTTGATGCAGTCCCATTTGTTTACTTTTGGTTTTGTGTCCCTTGCATCTGTATCTATTGATATGAGTTTGTCTCTGACTTATTTCCCCCAGCCTAATCCCTTCAAGGTCCATCCATGGTGTCACAAGTGGCAGGATTTCCTTCCATTGTTTGGATGCATAGTACTCCATTGTATGTATAGCCATGATTCACTGAACATTTTGGTCAAGAAAGGACTGCATAGGGCCTTCGGTGGCTCAACGGGTTAAGTCTCAGCACTATGAAGCTATCAGCAGCCACTGCAGCACAAGTTCGATCCCCAGCCAGGGAGTGTCCCACATAGTGCAGCAGACCTCTCCTATCTCGCCCGCTGCTCCCCACTCTTTCTCTGGTGAATTTTCTCACCACTCCCACACCTCTGGCATACACCCTAGTTCTTGTATGCATAAATAAAATAAATAAAACTTCAAAAAAAATGTTTAAGGCAGTCCTCCTCCCAAGACTCCCCACCTATGACTATGGAGATGTCCCTTTTTTCCTTGCTTTTTCCTTATAAAACTACCCTTTTAAAATGTAAACAAGGACCTCCCTGGTGGCTCAGGGGTTAAAGGCACAGCATTATCAAGCTATCTCCAGCCACTGCAACATGAGTTCAATCCCCAGCTAAGGAGCTAACCCACATGGCACAGAAGACCTCTCCTGTCTTGTCCACTGCTCCCCTCAGCAGTGGATTTCAGTGAATCCACTTGTTCTTTTTTTTTAAGATTTATTTATTTATGCATACAAGAGCTGAGGTGTAGGCCAGAGGTGTGGGGGTGGTGACAAGATTCACCAGAGACAGAGTGGGGAGCAGAACAGGCAGATCGACTGAAATACACTGCTAGGGGGAGCAGCAGGTGAGGCAGGAGAGGTCTGCTGCGCCATGTGAAAAGCTCCCTGGCCTGGGATCGAACTCCTGCTGCAGTGGCTGCGGACAGCTTCATAGTGCTGCCACTTAACCCCTTGCGCCACCAGAGAGGCCCCAGAATTTGCCTGTTCTGCTTCCCACTTTGTCTCTGGTGAATCCTCTCACTGCACCCCTCACCACGCACACATCTCTGGCCTATACCCCAGCTCTTTTATGCATAAATAAATAAATCTTTAAAAAATAAATTAATTAATAAATAAATATTTTTAAAATAAATAAAATGTAATAAATAATAAAATGGTTAAGATGGTAGCATTTTTGTTATGTATATTTTCAGGGTTTTTTTAAAGCAGATCATATGGACATGAATGAGCATTTACAAAGGCTGAAACTGTAATGCTGTGATTTTTATGTTTTGTGGAATATTCTTTTGTTTCAACCATGTGAAAACCATTATGAAGGCATTGGCTACACAGAGGATGGGCAGATGTGGCCCATGGGCTGTGGTTTGTCGAACCCTGCATGCTCCCTCCTGCTTTCCCACTCAGGCTGGGCCCTATGCAAGCGCTGCTGCACACATGAATGTGACAACAGCACGACCAGCCTAACCCCAAGCAAACTCTTGAGCCTTTGCTTTTTTCCTGCGCAATATTAGGAAACCTGTTTAACTTCTCTGGGCCTCAGGTTCTCAGGTGTAAATGATCGTGATGCCTGCCTTGCTGGCTTTTTGAAGACTTATAAATTAGTCTAGCACTGTGCAGGGCATGGCTCTTCTTCTACAGCCTCCCCCAGTAAGTCTCCAGCTCCCTGCCCCTGCCCGCCGCAAGCAGGGAGCTCTGTCTTTGAGAGGGAGAGGATAGGAACCTCCCCACACTGGCTCAGGGCCCAGGTACCTACCACACACACACTCTCATCCTGGCCTAAATATATTCCAACCTCAGAGACATTCCACACCCCACACTCATTTCCGTCTTCCTGCCCTAACTGGTGCCAAAGGGAGGAAAAAAAATCCCACTTCAGGATAGGAACCGGGGGTATGAGGGGAGAAGTCAGTGTCATAGTATGAGATGTGGCCTCCTGGGTCTAGTTGTGATGGGAAAATCCAGGATGAAGGGGGACCTGCTCCCCTCTCCCAGCCACCCTGCACCTTCTCTCTGTCTCAGCAGCGGCTCAGCGGTGCTGTGAGTCATTACTCTGGCAGCTGCTGGCTGGGAACCAGAACTGGGTGGGACATGAGGGCGGGAAGCGGGTGGGGAGACCTACTTTAGCCTCCAGTTTCTTCAACTTACCCGTAGGGTCCTGGAACTCAGAGCACACATGCACCCACCCAGTAAATCCTGAGGCCAGACTGGGACTCCTCACACCTGCTGCTGCTGCTGCCATCATCATCTGCCCCTGGGAACCAAGAAGGAAGAGAAGTGTGCCAGACTCTACCCACCTGGGGTGCTGCTCCCACCACCACCTCTCCCTCCAGAGGGATCACTGCCCAGTTTGGTGGCCCTCCTGATCCCTTGTCAGAACCTGTCAATCTCCTCTACCATGGGACTCAAGCCAGGTGCCCACAGTTTACTCCCTATATTTGGGTGGGCACGTGTGGAGACAGGACAGTCAAAGGCAGGTGGTCAGCCTACCCCACTCTACCACCATTTATCTACATCTGGGGACACTTTTGGTTGCCACCATAATGGTAGTAAGTGAGACCAGGGGCTCTGTTCAGCACTCCTTTCCCAAACACTGGCAGCCCCACCACAAACAGCAATTTGTTCCAAATGCCAATAGTGAGAAACCCCGGCCTATGCCTAGGTTCAGTCTCTGGCACTTTATAGCTGTAAAGGCTAGGAGACAAGCTATCTAAACTTAGCGTGCCTTAGTTTCGCTGAGGTGAAACAGGGATGATATCACTGTAATTAATCTTAGTGCAAGGACTCAGTAAGTTCTATAGTGGAGTTTAAGCCAGTAAAGCAATGACTGACAAGATTATTGTTATTCTTAAGACCTCAGGCTCAAGGTCCCATAGATCCAAGTTCAAACCCAACACTTAAAAGTGAAACTTGGATAAGTGTTGGGGCTGATGTCTCCAGGTCCCTAGGGGAAATAGATGGGCTCCTGGGCATTCTGCCTTGTTACAAGCTGGAGACACAGGAACACTGAGCAAATGTTTGCTGAGCTTGAAGTTCCCCAAGTCCTGAAGGAACACTGGGGAGCTTCTGGTTACCATGGATGCCATCGCACCAGTACTAGATGGGTTCAGGTGTAACAGAAGTTAGAGGAGGAGGTTTGGGGGCTGGCTCACGCTGAGCACCAACGGGGAGGCCCAGCCAACCTAGAAGGGTGGGGGTGGCTGGCAGGAATATGGCAGAAGAACAACAGACAGATACCTCAGGATATTCCCATAAAATCAGAAGGAACCTGGGCCCTTTGGAGGGTGGGGCAGAGAATTTCCCAGGAACCCTGTGCACGCTGGCATGCACATGTATATGCCACCCTCAGGACCTAAACTCGGCTCAGGATATTAAGGAGACTGAGCTTGCTTGCCCAGTCTGACAAGTAACTCAGGCCCAACCTGTGAGATGTGACCCTCAGGGTGGATCCTGGTTCCAGCTTCCCCAGCTTTGAGGGACAGAACTGGCTTTAGTCACAGTGGAACCACTGAGAGGATGGGTGACGGTATACTATCCCTATCCTGCTACAACAGATGCCCAGAGATTCACAAGTAAGAGGGACGAATGCAGAGAGAAAGTGCTGAGGAGGGGAATGAGAATGCCCAGGCCACATTGGGACACACAGAAATGACAGCACAGTCCCTACGGGTCCCTCCCTTGCACTCCTAGGGGATCTTATCTCCACAGCAGCAGCAAGAGATGCAAAGCATAACAGCGCAAAGGAGAGGGGAAGACCCTGCGACTGAAAAGAAGGATTTGGGACTACCAGGGCATGCCCCTTCTTGCAGCCTCAGTTTCTCCCTCAGAATCAACTTCCATTCACCCCTCTTGGGAAGCAATGCCACATCCCAATAACAACAGCACTTTGAAAATTCCGGTATGTTTGTAAGGCAGTGTCTGTGGGGACTCAGAGGGTAACTGGGGAATACCTAGAAGACAGACAATGCAGCTGACAGTCCGAGGGGGGAAGGGTCCTGAGAGCCCTGGCCCTCACTCCATGCAGAGCCCAGAGCAGCAGCCACCAGTGTAATTGGGAACAGCCAGTGTAATTGCAGGCTTGCTTTGACCTTCCGATGGTAGGAAGCCAGGGCATGTTTCATTCTGGAAGGGCGCGTCACAGCAGGGGACCGAGGTAAGAGAGTGGAAGGGAGAGGAGGTGAGGGGAAGAAGAGGAAGGAGATGGGTGTAGGGAGGGGCCCTCAGGTGGATGCTCCTTGGCAGTGGGCTGACCTGGGGTCCAGGTTCCTGAGCAGTCCAGGACCCAGCTGCAGGGCGAGGCTCCTCTGGCCTCTAATATCCCCAGTGTACCAGTGTCCTCAGCTGGCCCTCCTGCCTGCTCTCAGGTCTAAAGGGCAAAGCAGTGAGCCATTTTCTGTCCCAGATGCCAGCAAGGAGGTGCAGTAGCAGTCTTTCCAGTCTAGCAGTTTGGTTTTGCTCAGTAAATAATGATCACCAAAAAACAAAACAATACTGACAACTTCATCCTCATCAAGGCCCTGAGCAGAATGCACAAAAACTGGCTTCTGGGGAAGTTTGCACTTGAGGAAGGGTGAGAAAAGATGGTACAAAGTCACCTAGAAAGTCGGTCTGAAAGGACTTAAGAAAAATCTGGTAGGTCGTCTGCTATGAATGCCAGGAGGGAAAGGACTGTTCAGTTTTGGCTGGAGATCCTGGGGAGGCTCTCACCACCAGATCTCTCTTTCTCTTTATCTATGAACAGGAGGAGATAAGAAACCAAGTACAAACAAAAGTCTACCTGTCCTAGTAAAGGTCCCTACCCCACTCCCAAATTCAGGAGAGAAAGAAAAAAGACAGACTTGGTTTTTCAAACCCCAAGACTGTTCTGCATCTCATACCCTCCATCTGTAAAATAGGACTAATGAAAGGCCCTACTGTAATTCTGACTGAGGCTTGCGGTGAAGGGCTAAGTGGATACCTGGAAGCAGCAAACACAGTGCCTGCTCACACAGCATCAACAATAGATAGTCTAGGGCCTCCCTGGTGATGCACTGGGTTAAGTCGCAGCACTATGAAGCTATCCAGAGCCACTGCAGCACAAGTTCAATTTCCAGCCAGGGAGCTTCCCACATGAGACCTCTCCTGCCTCGCCCACCCGCTGCTCCCCTCAGCTGTGTACTTCAGTCGATCTGCCTGTTCTTCTCCCCACTCTGTCTCTGGTAAGTCCTCTCACCCCCTCCCCAGATTTCTGGCCTACACCCCAGCTTGTATGCATAAATAAATAAATCTTTAAAAGAAAAAACAAAAATAGCTGGTCTATAACTAACCAGAAGCTTCCAGGGCCAGATGCTGACTTTCCAGGGGCCCTGGGAGGTGCCAGTGGAATCTTCTGAGGGTGCTTCCCAGGTTGGCTCAGTAAATAGAGAGGACTTTGCATGAAGCCTCAACTAACATGGGGCTAATTCCCCAACTCCCAGGGCTCCCAGGAAGACAAAGTATTCCCAAGACTCCTGGCTCAGTTCACACTGACCCCTTAGGGCAGCCCTGTGTCCAGTCAGGGCCTTGTGAAAACTTCCCAAACTGAGGGAAATTGAGGCCCAGACCACCACCACAACTGGCTCAGGGGTCATGAGTCCCACCTGGCAGAGTAGATAGAACAGTTGTTCTAGCAAACACAGTTTGACTTTAGATACACCTGAAATACACAGGTCCCCCAGCCTAGCTCACTCCTGAGAGAGATTCTGGGATTTCTCAGCTCTGTGCAGAGGTTTCTCCCAAGCTAGCATGCTCCAGTCCCCCAGTTACGTGTCTCAGCAACAGAGGGGAAGAGAAACAGGCCCCTAGACTCCACTGTGGAGGGCAAGGAGAGCATCTGACTCACCATTTCCCGATCACTTTGGCAAACAAGAGCTGGAGCAAGAGAAAAAGAGTGAATTTGTTTGTTTTGTCAGTCTCTTCATACCTCATCCTCCCTTAAGCCAGACCTGGGAAGGATTCCTCACAGCTGGACCCCAAGGGAAGGGTTAACAGGAAGTGCCTGGAGTCCAGCAGCCACACAGGCCCCATTGTTCTCCAAGCCAGTCCCTTCCCTCTCCTCCAGGAAGACCCTCCCAAGAGTCCCTTCTAAGGGGCTGGGCCAGTTCTCTAAGACGCTGGCAAGCCTGTCGGGACGTCTAGCGCAGGAAATGGAAACCTGCTGGGTATGGGCTGGGGCACCTCTGTCACTGCTGTGTCTCAGGGGGTTTGCAAGAAATGGGGGGGCTCAGTCTCGCCTTCAGCAGTGGGGGAGGAGAGTAGGAACCTCCCCTTCAGTCCCCATCTGGAAGCCAGAAGGCTCTGATGTCAGACTTTTAGGTACAACTTAAGGTCGTGCCTCCCCCTACCTGACCCTCCCACCCTCAGCTTCTCAGGGTCTGAAAGTTTCACCCCTCCTCCATCTGATCTCAGATCTCTCCTACAGGTCCTGTTGGCTTATTCTGATTAGTAGACTCCAATGCTGGGATTGTGTGCTTTGGCGGGGCGGTCTGGATTTGGTGGATACAGGGAACAATTCCCTGGGGGGCCCTGGGAGCAGACAGAGTGAGGGGGAGCAGCTGGCAACCAGATGTGAGTGGACAGGCTGAGGAGAAAATTAATTGATGCCAGGTGGGTGGCAGGAGGGGAAGGCAAGACCCCAGGCGACCCAAAGCAGCCTAGGTGTGAGGTGGGAAGGGACAGTGAATACTAGGTCATTTCTTAACTGAGTCAACAATGTGTTGGGGGTGGGGGCTGATGTGGGGCCAAGTGGGTCAGAAGCAGAAAAGCAGCAAGAAATAAAGAGGTAGGAAGGGGGTCCCGTCAGGGACCCTGAGTTATTTCTGATGTTAGAGGCTGCACCAAAGGGACAAGCAAGAGCAGACAGTAGAGAAATCTCAGCTAGACATGGAGGTGGAGGGCGTTAGTCCCTGGGTTCAGCTCTCCTGGACACAACCGTGGGGAGACCTAAGCTCCCGTAACAGAGATGAACGCAATAACACCATAGGCTGAGCCTCAAGAAACAGTGAGTGCCAGTAAGAGCCACCCTGGACACAGATGTGGGGGGAGGGAATCCGAGTCCCCTGGACACAGGTAGGCAAGGTCTGGATAACCTAGACACAAGTGTGCGGATCTGAACTGTACTAGACACCTGTGGGGGTTCTGGACTCCCCTAGCCACATGTGAGGGCTTTCAACTTCCACCTCAAGGGCGGTTAGCATGAATCGCAAACTCCGGCAAGCCCCGTTGCCCTTCTGCCTTTTCTGCCATGTACCTGATATAAAGCCGACCCAAGCCCCAGACACCCCCGAACAGTCTCCACCTCTACCTTCCCGAGCGGCCCCTAATCCCCACCCTCGGTTTGTGGGGCGCGCTGTGGGTGAGAGTCCACGCGTTGAGGATCTGAGCAGAATCCGGAAGTGAACTGTTGGGGAGCCCAAGGCACTGACATCATTGGGAGTTCTTAGAAGTCACGTGGGGGCGGGGCTTGAATCCGGAGAACGTGTGACTACACCCGCGCACAATTGCAGGCGGGGCCTGAGGGAAGGCTGGAGAGTCTGAGAGGGAGAGGGAGAGAGGAGAGCCACGGGGTGCGATTTGTGCATCCTGCCCCCCGCCTGTGACTGACACCCGGATCGCTCCGCCCCGCACACGGGCTGGTGGCCCGCACCAGTGCAGCGCCTTGGACTTAAATACCTCCGCCCCGGCAGGCCTGCAACTAGGCCACTGCCTGCACCTTACGCCTTGGGGCGGTGGACCTCGCCCAGTATCCCGGAATCCGGTAAACCGGTCTGGGTGCTGCTTCTGGGCTGGTCCACATCCGTGGCCCTGCTCTTTCCCAGCTCAGCTGAGGTGCCTCTCCTTTGGGTCCTGCCCAGAAGAGGAGGGTAAAGGGATCTCGAGGTGGGAACATGACTAGAGCTGTCCCTGACTTGTTCTCCTGCAGAGTAATGCTCCCTGGGCCTCAATGTCCCCGTCTGTAAGAAGTGGACATTAAAAAAACCTATCTCGGGGCCTCCTGGTGGTGCAGGAGTTAAAGTCTCAGTGCTAGCAAGCTATCACCAGCCACTGTGGCATGAGCTGGATCCCTGGCCAGGGAGCTGACCCACATGGCACAGCAGACCTCTCCTGCCTCGCCCGCTGCTCCCCTCAGCAGTGTACTTAAGTAGATCTGCCTCTTCTGCTCCTCACTATGTCTCTGGTGAATCCTCTCACCACCCCACACCTCTGGCCTACACCCCAGTCCTTGTATGCATAAATAAAGAAATCTTTTTTTAAAAAAAATCTACAGAGGTCCTGTGGCTGGGAAAGAACAAAAGGCAAGTTGTGTGGCCAGAGCATGATGCAAGATTGAACCAGATCAAGCAGGGCCTTTCTGACAGTCATAGGAATGTTATCCCTCTCCCAGAAGCGTAAGTTTGCTAGTTCTGGGACAGGGGCAAAGTAATTCTATGTTAACTAAATAACGTTTTCATCCTTTCCGTCTTTCAGACCTCAGTTATTCTCTTGACTTCAAACAAGCTTCTTTGGTCACAATGTGCCTCTAACACAGGTTCATCTCCCTTTATAACTAAGAATGCTATCTGGAACCTCATACTGGCAGGATCTCATGTTTGTTTTCATCATAGTTTTTATTCACTGTTAAGATCTAAGTATAGTGGGTGATTAACAAGTGAACTGAGGTTTTTAAAAATTTTTAAAAAGTTGTTCCACAGATATGCCAGAAATCCTGACCCTCAACTGTCTGAACTTTGGGAAATTTCAAGAGCCAGGGAAAGCCATTGATTAAATGAAGTAATTAATACCAAGTACTGGATCACCCCGGTGGCACAGCAGTTAAGTGCTGCGCTGTGGAGCTGTGGGCAGCAGCGACGTGAGTTTGATGCCTGGCCAGGGAGATTCCCACATGGCGCGGCAGACCTCTCCTGCCTCGCCTGCTGCTCCCCTCGGCAGTGTATTTCCATCGATCTGCCTGTTCTGCTCCCCACTCTGTCTCTGGTGAACCCTCTCACTGCCCCACGCCTCTGGCCTGTACCCCCGCTTGTATGCATAAATAAATAAATCTTTAATAATAATATATATATGTGTGTGTGTGTGTGTATATATATATATATATATATATATATATATATATATATATAAAAATACCAAGTACTTAGCAGCTGCTTACCCACAGAAGGTCATTCATTCCATTCAGGCCTGGACTAGGCATTCATAGAATTGAGAATTGAATGGGGAGCACAGAGACTAAATATTGCAATAGAATTTCAGATGGTGAGCACGCTCTTTAAGGAAGGCTGAGATGAAGAAAGGAGCAAAGTAGCTGAGTGGGGTGCTACTTTACATCAGGTGGCCTAGGAAAGCCTCCCCAAGGAAATGAGCAGAATTTCAGCAGAAGCCTGAAGAAAGTAAGGATGGTGGGCCTCCTGGTGGCACAATGAGTTAAGTCTCAGCACTATGAAGTTATCTGCAGCCACTGCAACACAGAGTTCGATCCCTGGCCGGGGAACTTCCCTCATGGTTGTAGTAGGCCTCTCCTGCCTGGACCGCTGCTCCCTTCAACAGTGTATTTCAGTAGATCCTCCTGTTTCGCTCGCCAGTCTGTCTCTGGTGAACTCTCCGCCCCACACCTCTGGCCTGCATCCCAGCTCGTATGCATAAATAAATAAATCTTTAAAAAAAAAAAAAAAGAGGTCCATGTGCGTAAAGTAGAGGGCAGGTAAGAGAGTGAAACAATGTAGTTTGTGTTTCATAAGGTCAGTGAGATGCTGTGTAAAATAGGTTGTAGGGGAAAGTTGCTGCTAGTCCTAGCGAGAGGTGATGGCAGCTCGCATCAGGGTGACAGCCATGAGGTTGGAGAAGGACTTGGAATGGGGTGAGTGGTTGAGATGACTGGATGGGATATGTGGAAAAAAGAAAAAGGGAGTCAAGGAGGGTACCTCCATTGAAGACTGGAAGGAAACAGCATGAGACTTTTTGGGTCCTGTTGTGTTTGGAATACAGGAACACCTCTGAGATATGGTGGATTTGGTTCCAGGCCACCAAACTAAAGCAAATAAACACTAACACAGGACCACCCTGGTGGTGCAGGGGTTAAGTCTCAGCCCTATCAAGCTATCACCAGCCTCTGCAGCATGGCATGAGTTCGACCTGGCCAGGGAGCTGACCCACATATGGCGCAGCAAACCTCTCCTGTCTTGCCCACTGCTCGCCTCAGCAGTGTATCTCCGTTCATTTGCCTGTTCTGCTCCCCACTGTCTGGTGAATCTTCTCACCACCACCACCCCACCCCCGCCCCTCTGGCCTGTACTCCAGTTCTTGTTTGCATTAATAACTAAAAATAAATTAAAAAAAAAAAACACTAACATAAGTTACATGAACTTCTTGGAGTCCCAGTGCACATAAAATGTATACTATACTATAGTCTACTAAGTGTTCAAGAGTGTTGTATCTGGAAAAAAAAATGCCCATACCTTAATAAAATGTGACACAGAGACATGGTCACAATAGGACAATAGACTTGCTCAATGTGGGGTTGCATAAATCTTCAATTTGTAAAAAAAAAAAAAAGGACAGTATCTGCAACATGCAATAAACTAAACAAAACAAGATAATGCCTGGAAACACAGGGAGAAGACTTGGATGCACAAGTATAGAAATTGAGGTTGTGAGGTAGGCGGGAGACCTAGGATGGAAAGCTAAATTTCAGAAGCATCAATGAAATGGCATTAGTGTCCTAAGACTGAATGAAGTTACCTCTCTGTGGAGAGAGAGGTCCAGTGGCCTAGGCAGGGCCTACCTGTGAGGGAGGAGGAAACCAGAAGTGTGGGGACCTAAAGGAGGGAATAAGTGTAACCAGGCTGAGTCCAAAGTCCAGTGGAGGTCGTGCCCCCTGGAGGGGGTTTGCTGATGAGAATGAATAGCACCAGGGAAAATGCTAAGTTTGCAGTTTGGGGTGGAGAATCTGATGAGGAATAAAAGGGACTGAAGGAGAAGGGGAAGTAGAATCATCATGATGTAGGAATAGAGGAATCAGCGGCAGAAAATGTAGCCACCAAGATTGAGAATTTGGAAATCAGACGCCAGAAGTTTTTGAGCCACCAGGATATAGAGTTTCGGATTGAGCGTTTTTGGAATCTTTAGTGACTTTGGAACCAGCAACTTTGGAGGCTCTGCAAGTAGCTGAGCGACGGAAACTGCTCCCAGTTCTGTCTTTACTGCAGCCGAAGGAAGAAGGTAGAGGCCTGAAGCAGGCATGTTTCTAAAATGAGTGAGTGCAGTCTGATGGGCCGTCTGGCCGCTGTAAGTGCTATTTGCAGTGTTGTTGGCCTGGTGCTGTGCTGGGACACCAAGGCAGTTTCAGGAGCATCTCCTGTTGTGTCTTGTGTCAACCTCATGAGTTGGAACCTGGCCTACACTCTGGCTGTTGCGCGTCTGCAGAAGAAGGAAGACGCCATTTTGGAAACGTGGCCTATTGTTTGGAAGAGGAGCTCCACATCAGCAGTGGCGGGAAGACGAAGACGCCTCCTTTGTTACTTTTCTGGGACTTAAAGGACTGGACATTGTTTTAAGTAAGGTAAGCGGCCATATGTTGACTTCAGTAATTCTTTGCTTTTTCCCTGTTTGTTAAAGAAATCCGAATGTTGTTGTTCCCTAAACCTGAGTAGTCTTGCAAATGTGTGCACGGGTGCAGAACCAATATAGTGACTGGTAAGCAATTGGGGCACTGCCTTTGGCAATTTTGAAAGGCCCCATTTTCCGTATCATAAGGATTTAGTGATTTAGTCAAATCACTATGATATGACTAAACTCCAGCACTGGGATGGGAGGTGAACTCTTGTTCACAGTGAGCTAGAAGCAGGAATGATTTTTCCAACTCTGTGAGGTTAGTCTAGTACCCACATACACTTCCACCCACGGATACATGTATTGGTGTCTGTGCTTTTAAATTGTCATTCCAACCCCCAATAGTAATAAAATAATAACACTTTCCTGTGCCAGGCACTCTGCTGAACACTTTACAGGTATTGCTATTATTGTCCATAATTTACAGCCAGGGAAACGGAAGCTCAGAGAAGTGAAGTGTCTTGCTCAAAGCTGCACAGTAAGCAAGTAGAGCTGTTGGACTGGCTCTCAAATCTGTGGTCCTTACCCCACAACTTTGCAGCTGACCTTTAACACCCCACATCACACTTCTGAGTTACCTGTGTTGTCCAGTATGCATATCTGTCCAGTCCACACTTTGATACTCTGGGAGGAGCCATGTATTGAATGGGCATGTAGGTTGTTTCCAATTTGTGCCAATTTTGAATAAGGCCGAGTGAGTAGAGCCCCTTGCTCCAGACCTAAGGTTCTCCGGGGGAATCCTCTGGGCTGTGTGATATGTGACAGTTTTAGTTTTCATAGCCACTGTCCAACTGATTTCTCCAGAGGGCCTGATCCTATAACTCAGTGTGATGTAATAGCCTCAAAATTCTACACCTCACCAATGTTGTGATTGCGACTAGTTTTCAATTTTGCCTATTCTGATGGGTGAAATGGGGTCTTGGGGAGGGGTATATCTTAAGAGGCGTAGGGGTGTGTGTGTGTGTGTGTGTGTCCTGTCTCCCACTGCATCAATTTCAACCCCCAGCCCCCGTGACTGTGGCCCGCACCGGAAACCCCCACAGAGACAGGGCGGGGGCGAGGGTCCGCTAGCGGCTTCCCGCGGAAGGAAGGGCCCGGCGGTTCCTGCGACAGGATGCGCAGTGAGGGCCCCCTCCCCAGTCGCTGGGACTTCCCCGGCCCGGCCAATCTCGCCGGGTAGTTGCTCCCACGCAGACGCCTTGTGGTACCACAGTGGGTGAGGGACTCCGACACTACCCACCCCCTCCACTCCAGGCCCCATTAGGGAGCTGTGGGTCAGGACCCCGAGCGGGTGGCGCGCCATACTCCCACGTTTCGCGGTAACAAACCAGGGAGGGGTGGAGGCTAGCTAGCCTAGATTCCCCCAGGCTGCCCGGAGAGAGGCGGGAGAGCCTCACGCAGGCGTTCTGGGGCGGGTCCTCCTCTCCACCGCACCCTCCTCCTCCCCTCGGGCCTCGGGGTCAGGTCCCCCGGGGTCTAGGGATGGCGGAGGCAGCCGTCGGGAGGCGGGGCGGGCGCGGTGCTGGCGCCTCGCTCTGCCTTGGCTCTCCGCACCTGCGGCTCCTTTGTCCTCCCAACAGCCACCCCTCACCCGCCCTGGGACTACGGCTATTGCACTCTCCTGGACTAACTTTAGACACTATTATTAGGGTTTTCTGTTCTCGGGGTGGATGATCCAGGGCTGGGCTGGGATCAAAGCAGATAACTAGGGTTCTCTCGGGCATTTCTAAACCCAAAACTTCGCGGGGAAGCCGCTTAGACCCCACTTCACGGAGTCAACCGAGGGAGCTCAACTCCCAGGCGAAGCCATACGATTTTATCGGGTTTGGAACCGAGGCATAAAGGATGTTCCAAAGCTCACCTATTTAGTCCCCCGGGCCCCCACCTCAAGCTCAAGCCCAAGCTGTGGGACCCCCGCCAGAGCTCCTCGGTCCAAGTGGGGTGTGGTAGTGTTCAAGGGTCTGCAAAGGAAGCGGGATCTCCCAACTCCGCTCCAGAACACGGTAAAAAGCAGTGCCTTCCCCATCCCCCAAAGTCTGAACTCAGAAACCTCCCTTCTCTCCATGTCTGAGTCGAAGGGGATTTCGAAGGCACACACACGTATGGAGGTCTTAAGAAATCTGAGCCTTGGGAGTGCCAAGACGCCCAGCACGTAAGTGAAGTGCTCAGGCAAAGAAAAGGGGGCCCAGTCCCCTCTTGCCCTTTCTGCCCACGTGGTAGGCAGTCTGACCGGTTTCTGGGGCCCCAGCCAGTCGCCTCCTGCGCCTGACCCCTTAACCCTGCCCCTCCTCCACCAGGGAAGAAAACCAGTCGAGCAGCAGATTTTTTGTTCAAATGGTTTTTATTTTCCTATCTGGCGTTTCTAGCAAAAAGCCAGTTAAACAGAATCCACCACAGTAAAAACAGTCCCTCAGAACGCCCTGGCAAGAATCTTCCCCGCCCCCAAACTGGTAGTCTCACCTGCAACCCGTTCTGAATTCCCCCCACCCCTAATTTGACTCAGACCAAGCGCTTTCGAGTTGTGTCTGAGAGAGGATCACTCTTTAAATGGAATATATTCCCACCTCTAGCGCACCGGACGAGAAAGATTTTAACCTGAAATTAGACCAGCCCTCCCCCCACCTCGATAGCACTGGGGCCTGGGATACTAAGCCACAGTACGCCGGGGCGAAGTGACTCAGAAGGCCCTCCTCCCACTCCCCGGGGCGGTCCACACCCCAGGCCCTTCTCCCAGGCCCCACACCCACGCAGGGCAACAGGAAGCTCCCCACGTCTGCCCCATGACGCAACGATGACCGCTTGCACAAGTATGTCACTGGAGGGGGAAGGGAAGCGCCTGGAATTCTCCGAGGTTGGAAACGCAAACACACCAACTACTGAAATACCTTGGAAGGGCAGCACAGCCCCCTGGTTTAAAAAAATGGTAATAATAAAGTCCGACCCTGAGGATTTGAAAGAACCAAGCCTCCCTTCTCCCAGTCCCGGAAGGAGAGGGAGAGGTCCACATCCCAGTCCTTTAAGACAGCACCTGTGGGCGCGGCAGGTCTCGGAGGAAGGCTGCCGCGCCCCGGGCTCAGGCTCCTCTGTGCCGCCGCTGCACGTAGATGGCGATGCCTCCCCAGGGACAGAGTCCCTCTCTGGGCCTCTCAGCAGCCTGGGCGGCGGCTCCTCTCCACGGTTTCCGCGAGCGCTCCCCCGGGGGTGGGCCTCGCCTCGGGTCTGCGCACTCCGGCCGACTCTTCGGCGCGCACTCTGTGCTCTGGTAGCGCCGCTCCGGGTCCCTCAGAAGGCCACCACGGCCCGCACGAGCACGTTCAGCATGCTGTCCGCCGGGCGGCAGGCCGGCTTCGCCTCGCACGCCGCCGGCGCCGTCGGGGGGGCGGCGGAGCTGCAGTTCAGTAGGCCAGAGAAGCTCCTCTGAAGGACACGAGCCAGATTGGGGAAAGCGCCCTCCGCTTGAGCTGGAAGGGGCTGCAAGCGATCAGAGGCCTCCGAAGACGCCCCTTCCTTCTCTGCCTCTTCTTCTAGACGAGCTTTCTTGCTTGGGACCAGTCCGGCGTCCCCGACGTCGCTCAGGCTGCTGCTCCGCCGCTTGCGGCTGACTTTGGCGGGGCGCGGGTCACAGCCGGCAAGGGTCTCTTCGGCTCTCGGCGCCTCCTGGATGTCCATGGGCTCTGGAGAGGGCTGCTCACCGTCGGGGGGCGCTGCTTCGGCTGCGGCTTCCGCTTCCCTCAGCGGGTGCCGGCGAGGATCAGGGGAGCCAGTGTGCGACAAGGGCACCTCGGGCTCGTGGGCTTCCACCTTAGCGGAGAGGTAGAGCTCCCGGGCGTTGCGCATGACCAGCGACAGCTGAAGACTCCGGTGCAGCCGCAGACCTCCGCGCTGCATGCGTGAATGGTACATCTTCCATACAGACAGGGTCATGATGCGTTGCGCCTCCTTCTGCACCTCCATGGCGGATCGACGGCGGGGGCGCGGGTGGCGGGGACTCCGGGCTGGGCAAGACAGGGAACAGGTGTACTCTGGACAACACGCTCGTTGACGCTTCTCTCTGCACACGAGCTCACGCTTCTCCCCGCACAAGCACCCACGCAGTGACACAGCTGGGACGCTCTGTCCCGCCGCCCGCCACCCGAGCCCTTTTGTACCCCGAGTGAAGTCACCGAGACGCCCCGCCCAATCAGAGAGCCGCATCCGGGCTTTCCACCTTGCCTTGGCGAAAGACTCCTTAAAGGGACAGGGTGGAATTTACCGAGCTCGCCAAAGGGAACCCAGTAGATAAGAGCACCTCAGTAGACCCGGCGACCAGTAGAGGCGCCGACCAGTAGACGCGGACCTCTAGGAGTCGTCTCCTTTCTCAGGGCCCTCAAAGCACAAGCGCAGGTCCCCAGGAGATATCCTCAGGAGACGGGAGGCGTGAGGCCACCGCGTACTTGCTTGCGCAGCGCAGCGGACTTAGTCGGCAAGTTCCCCGTAGGTCTGGGGGAAGACCCGAGTTCATGAGGGTACATCTCCCGTGGGTAGTTCCTAGTGTATTTATCTGGCGTCTAATTTTTTTAAACATATAAACCGGTGTCAAAACGTATGTGCTAGGCTGTTAAGGGCTTTCCTTTCATAATTATCTCATTGATTCCTCACCTCCGCTCCACGGAGAATAACTGTTATACCTGATTTCTTAAGATGGGGAAACGGGCATAGTGCCTCGTCCAATATATGCTGAAAGAATAAATGGGCCACTGCGGCAAAAGGGGGTCATTGGTATCTCCAGTTCTTCGGTCTCTCTAGCATACGCCAACCCAACTAATTGCCCCTCGTGTGTATGCAATAAGAGTCTGGGAGACACTGGCTGGCTCCAAGGCAAAGTTGCCCATTCCTCAGGAGACGGATGTTTATAGACCGGGGCACAGCCCCGGGCTGCCTTTCCTGCGCTTCGCAGTGGAGTCCCTCACCGCCCCCCGCCCCCCACGTCCCGTCAGTACAAGCTCCACAGGTAGCATTAGCGCTCACGAGGAGGATCCGGTTGCACCATAGCACAGGTAAACATGTGGCTACCGCCCTCCTAAAGAAAATGCGGTACTGCGTCTCTGCCCCAGGAAGCGTGGTTGGGGTAGCTGCGAACTGAGCCACGCAAAGACAGAACAGACAGAAAACTTCGGCCTCACACTCCGCAGGCTGCAGCTCCAAAGAAACTTAATTCTATCTCCTCGGGTGGGCGGGGGAATAAAAAGGCAAAATTGTCGGAATGGCGCGATTCATTCGTGGCTCCGGCCCTTTAACGGGGGAGCCCGCCCCCGCCCCAACAGGCGCGCAGAGCCTTCCCGCCACTGGATTTGCCAGACTTCCACAACTAAATTTGGAAGTATTGACGTAGAGCCGGCTCTCGAGCCACTTCCTGTTGCCCATATAAGGATCGGGGCCGGGATTTCCATAACTGGGCAGAGTCTCAAGCTTCTTCCGGGCGGTCGGGGGTGGTGCCTTGGCCTCCGGACACGCCCCCGCCCCGCCAACTCACCCGGCAGCCTGGGGCTGCCGGATCTGCGTCCGGCCCGACCAGCGGGGAGCGAAAGGAAGGTTTCGTTTCCTTCTCTCCCGAGGGCAGGAAGGTGTGTCGCCCCTCCGGTAAAGCCCCTCTCCGGTTGGTAGGGGCAACCTCTAAACTCCCCCTGACGCCAACTGTCGAAGATCCTACACAAAGACCTTGTCAAACATGGGGTAACTCGCTCAGTACTCCTTCATCCCTCTCCTACGGAGACCCCTACGATGCCCCCTCCCATTTAAACCTGCGCGTCTCCTCAAAATTTATCTCTTGCTCCCTTTGGAACACGCTCAGCCTCCCACATCACTCAGCATATGGGGATTCAACAATTATTCTTTCTTCTGGAAGATCCCTCTAAACACTGTCCACATTCAACGATACTACCACACTACCGAGATCAGTTGATGACGCCCCTCCTGCTTCCCACCACTGCCTAGGAGACCACAATGACAGCCCAGGGCTGTCTGAGACCTCACAGCGACTAAGACATAGGGCGGCCCTCCGAGAACTTCCTCAGACATGAGGCCCACCCTCACGAGAGACTGGGACACCACTCAGGCCACGGCTCTCCCCAACTCCTCCCACAAAGATCATAGAACACCTCACATCTGGGCAACCCTGTGACTCTCACCCCAGACATTCCTAGCCTCTACCCAGACGGACAACTCACACGCAAAGGACACCCTTGGAGACCATATTCAGAACCACCACGACACACCATCCTGCGACCTCGGCCTAGCACCCAGAAAAACGCCACCCCCTAGTCTGGGGTCCTCAATCACGGTCATCCCGCTCCGACCTTCCCGGGCGACCATCCCGGGCGACCTTCAAGCGCCCCCTCTTCCAAAGGAAAAAGAGGGGAGAGTACAGCAAAAGTTCCCAAAGGAAAGTGCCCGCGCCTCACCCAGCACCAGCTGGGAAGGTGGAGAAGACCTCTCTCACTCCTTCCCAAATCTGCCACCCACGACCCTAGGCTGGAACGACCTCCCAGGATAGGAACCGGGTGTAGGCTGGCTCATGGAGTCGCTTAAGAGGATCGAATAAACCCTTCTCCAGACATAAGCTGGTCTGATTTGCAGGAGGCTGTTATTTACATTGCCCAGGGGTAAAATGAGGCAGTGCACAACCATCCAAGGGGCTGGATCTCGAACCCAGACTTTGCGAACTCTGACCCAAAGCCAAGCCAGAAAAAAAATCACTGGACTGCAGGAAAAGGGGGAGCAGGCAAAGAAAAAATAAAAAACTTGGAGGTGCAGAGGCGGGCCATGAGCCCCGGAAGTTGCCTGCGCCCATAACCAAGATGGTCGCCGAGAGGGCGGAAGTTTCTGCACCGTGGCTTTCCAAGGCTCTTCTTTCTCCCCTGGAGGAACTACTCTCGATGGTAGCACTGTCACATGACAGGGGTGGGCGGGAACCTGCGAGCAAGGCCGAGAGGGGTGGGGGCTCGGCTACCGGCGGGAGAGTGACATGTCTCTGGAAGATCCGTTTTTTGTAGTCCGAGGGTGAGTGACAGCGATGGGAGAAGGCAGCGAGTGCTCAGTCCCCCTGCCAGCCGGTGGCCGGGGGCCAGCGGAGCGTGCCAGGTGGTCTGGGCACGGCAGTCGGGGTACACGGGTCGCCCCGTGGAAGAGTGGGAGAGGTATGCAGGGGGAGATGAGTCTCCTGAATCCCCAACGTTTTCGTGTGCGTGTGACTGGGTGGACCACCTGCCTCCAGGCGTGCCCACTCTGCCCCTGCCCGCAGTGAGGTGCAGAAGGCGGTGAACACTGCCCGCGGACTGTACCAGCGCTGGTGCGAGCTCCTGCAGGAGGACGCGGCCGTCGGACGCGAGGAACTGGACTGGACGACTAATGAACTACGGAATAACCTGCGCAGCATCGAATGGGACCTTGAGGACCTGGAGGAAACCATCGATATCCTGGGACAGGGGTGGAGGGGTGTTGCAGGGAGGCATGGGAGAGTCCATTTCGTTGGCCAGGGGCTGTGGGAGTCACCACAGTGGGAGGCTGGACACCTGGGAGGTGTGTTGAGGGAGTTAGGCAGAAGAGGGGATTGTTTCTGGCTCTGTCTGGCCTTGACTCAACTCGTGGCTTACGCATAGTGGAAGCCAACCCAGGCAAGTTCAAGCTTCCCTCTGAAGACTTGCAGGAGAGAAAGGTGTTTGTGGAACGAATGCGGGAGGCAGTTCAGGTGAGGTTTTCCAGTGGGTTAAGTATGGGGAGGTTGTGGTGTTTTTACTCTCTAATGCTCCCCTCACCCCTAGGAAATGAGGGACCATATGGTCAGCCCAGCAGCGGTGGCCTTTATGGAGAGGAATAATAGACGGGTAAAGTATCCTGACCCAGCATCCTAACCTACTTCCCTCCAAGGATCCTCTGCTTTGAGTGCAAGCCAGATTCCACCGTGTGCTTTCATCTGTCTGTCTTCCAGTGTGTGTACTTCTGTCCCCTCTGTGTCAATGTCCACTTTTTCTGTGTGTGATTTTGTCCTGCCTATCTACCTGCCTGATCTTTCTGGATGTGTACACCCTCTCTGTTGTGCGATGCCTTCTGACTTTATTTGCCTGTCTAGATAGTAGCCTCCCTCCCCCTCATCCCTTTTATTTTTCCTGGTTTGAGTTACCTGTTAGTCAATTGCAGTCTGAAAATATTCTATACGATAAGATATTGAGACCAACTTCACATAACTTTTATTACAGTATGTAGCATATTGTTATAATTGTTCTACTTTATTATTATTCTCCTGTGCCTAATTTATAAATTAAACTTGATCACAGGTATGTATGGGGAAAAAATAGTATAAATAATTTGGTGCTAGCCATAGATTCAGGCATCCACTGTGGAGGGGCAAAAGGTGGGAGTATATGTATTCCCATCTCCCAAGTCCTTTTTGCTACGTGCTATTTACTCCTTGTGTCACTGTTTGCAGATGTATGCCTCCCTTTATTTTCTGCGTGTGCAAACATGTGTACTTGGCCACTGAGTGTGTGTGTGTCTGCCTGCTGTATGCACATCATTTCCTTCTGTAGGTGTGCCTGCCTCCTGGGTGTGCCCCCTCGTGCCTTTTGTGTGCATTCTCCCTACTACCTGTCTGCACACTTTTTCCCTCTGTGTTATATGTTCATTCTTTGAATGTTGTGAACACTACCCCATCCCTTCATAAGCCCACAGATGGTCTGGGAAGGAGGGCACTGAGGCCTGCACCAGCCTGGATTCTTGTAGCAGTGCCCACATGCCTTTCATGTGTACTTTTTTTGGAAGTTAAAGTTCAAATTCTTAAATACATGTTTATTTTTTTTTAAGATTTATTTATTTATGCATACAAGCTGGGGTGTAGGCTAGAGGTCTAGGGGTTGAGAGGATTCACCAGAGACAGAGTGGGGAGCAGAACAGGCAGATTGACTGAAATCCACTGCTGAGGGGAGCAGTGGGCGAGACAGTGGTCTGCTGCGCCATGTGGGAAGCTCCCTGGCCGGGGATCAAACTCGTGCTGCAGTGGCTCTGGATAGCTTCATAGTGCTGCAACTTAACCCGTTATGGCACCAGGGAAGCCCCCAAAATTCATCTGTTTATACCAGCATAGATGTTCTCCATTGATTCACCATTCTAATCCCTGAAAACAGGGATTATAGCTCTCCCCACTTTGCAAATGAGAAAACTGAGGTACAGGAAGGTCTAGTGATATGACCTTGGGGGTCACCTTGATAGTAAGCAGTAGGTTTGGGAAACCATGCTGCCACCCAGAGACCGCCTTCCTGATTATAAGTAACATCCATAGTTGCTTGAAACCTGTGTCTCAGGCTTTCCTCCCTGAGCCTGTCATCTGTGCCCCTACAGATGCTGGTGGGCAAGTCAGTTGTCCAGAAGTCATCGAGCGACCTGCTAGATGCCAGCGTGGTCTCTGCCACCTCTCGCTACATCGAGGAGCAGCAGGCCACACAGCAGGTTTGTGTGGGTGGCTGGGGCCCCAGGCTGGAGAAGCCTGTGGACCGCTCAGGGATTTCTGCCTACAGTAGCTCCCACTACTCCAATCTGCAGCTGATCATGGATCAACAGGACCAGCAGCTGGAAATGGTGTCAGGGAGCATTCAGGTTCTGAAACACATGTCCAGCCGTGTTGGGGAGGAGCTGGACGAGCAGGGCATGTAAGACCAGGACTCTTGGGGTGGGCTGGGCGCCCTTGGCTGGCTGCATGGTATGCACGAACTCTTCAGGAGCTCATACTTGTACTGGTCTTGGCAGCATGCTAGATGCCTTTGCTCAGGAGATGGACCACACTCAATCTCGGATGGATGGGGTCCTCCGGAAGATGGCCAAAGTATCCCACATGACCAGTGGTGAATCCCCTGGGGGAGGCTATTCAGGGGCGGGAGGTGGATGGGGGTCTTGGTGCCACCTCCTCCTGTGACCTCTGACCCTCTTACCCCCAGATCGCCGACAGTGGTGTGCCATTGTGGTGCTGCTGGGGGTACTTCTCCTGGTTATCATCCTGCTCTTCTCTCTCTGACTCTGGTCCTCCCCTGGGGGGCTTGTCCCTAGTGCTAGGAGAGCTGGCAGACCCCGGCCCTCCTGGGAGGGTTTGGGTCATGCCTGAGGCACTATCCCAAGACTCTCATCCTGAGCCAATGGGACCCTCAGAGTCCTGGGCCAGCACTCTCAATAGTCCTGTTTCAAGTGCTCTTAGGGGGTGTGGGGTAGGAGAATTGTAGATATGCCCTTCCCCATTTCCACTTCTGGTGCCCCCAAATTACTTTTTTTGCCCTTGTGCCTTCTACATGTGCCAACTTGGAAATAAAATCCATCTTTTATATATATATATATATTTGTAATATATGGTGTGTTGATTGTAACCTGGTGGCTGGCCCAAGTTTTCCCATCCTAAACCCCTGCTTGCATGTACTGGGACCGAGGTATGTATGTGGGGGAAGGAGTGTGCACTCAGCATCTTAGGAATTTCAATGGCTAACATTTAGAGCAGAGAAATTCCAATTTATTAGTTTTCATGACATAATCTTATTACCATTGCTGCAAACCATGATTCTTGTTTTTAAACTTCACCCTAGGGCCTCCCTAGTGGCCTAGGGGTTAAGTCACAGCACTATCACCATAATGTCCTGAGTTCGTCCCTGGCCAGGGAGCTGACCCACATATGGTGCAGCAGACCTCTCCTGTCTCACCCGCTGCATCCCATAGCAGTGTATTTCAGTAGATCTCCATTCCTCACTCTCTCTTTGATGAGTTCCCTCAGCCCCTGCACCTCTGGCCTACACCCCAGTTCTTCTGTGCAGAAATAAATTTTACAAAAAAAACAAAACCTTCAGGGTCTCCCTGGTGGCACAAGGGGTTAAGTCTCAGCACTGCAGCTATCGCCAGACACTGTGGCTTAAGTTCAATCCCTGGCCAGGGAGCTAACACAAATGGTGCAGCAGACCTCTCCTGTCTTGTCCGCTGCTCCCCTCAGCATTGCATTTCAGTAAACCTGCCTGTTCTGTTCCCCACTGTCTCTGGTGAATCCACTCCACCCGCCCCCACCTCTGGCCTAGACCCTAGTTCTTGAATGCATAAGTAAATAAAAATCTTTTAAAAAGATAAACTAGCCTAACATCTCCTGTGTATCTGGGATTTGAAATACATGTCCAACCTTCCAGGGGAACTGAATGAGGGAGGCCATGTGAGGCCAGATACTTGGGGTGGCTGCACTGGTGTGCATGGACACTTGAGGGGTCCATACCATCCCAGTCTCACCCTCTGAGTATGAAATGATTCCTTAAGACAGGTAACTCAGTTAAGTGCTATAAACCTTTAGTTATCATCTTAGATGTCATGGAATCAGACATCAGAATCATATACCTGTTTACCACTCACGTTATAAATTGCTATGTATCACAACGTCCCTCATTCCATGACGTCAAAATGTGTCAAATCTTTAAAGGGACCAGACATGTAGGTTCTTTTAATGCAAAACCATTAATGCCATGGTTTTGGGGGTTCTCTTGATCCTTTCTATACTGTTATTTCCTGGGGCTCACAGGTATGCTTCCAGGAACCAGATGGTATTTCCACTTACTTGGGGCTGCATGTTCAGAGTCCCTTTTGCCTGAGATTACTCTGCAGCAGAGGCATGTGTATTCTCATTGATGGCCGCATCTTACTGAATTATCCCCAAGCTGTGAATGGCACTATCACTTGATCTCCATGACACCTGGAGCTCCCCTGTCTCTCATGGATGGAGCTGGCTGGGGCAGAGTTGAAGCCTCCTTTCCACAAGTCAAAGATCTTTTTGACAGGACCCCCAAGATACTCTCTGGATCAATGGGAGCTCACTGATAAAACCCTTTGTCCTTTCCACATACTTAAGCCCCTCTAGCTCTCATGAATAAGTAGCTGAATTTAGATTGGCCACCTTCACACTCAAGTTTTAGGTGAGGGGTGGGGCAAGTTTAGGATGTGCTTCTGGGGCTATCTTCACGCATAGATGGCAGAAGGGCAGCCATCTGCCCCACAAGAAAGTGGGTCTATTGTGCAGACCACTTTTGATTTAGCCATCACCCTTACAGCTTTGGAGGGGTTCCCATGAGAAGCCAGGGTTACCCATTTGGGATATAGGGCTCACACTTGTGCAGGAAGTCTGGGAGTATTGTGCAGAGGAATGCTGGGGCTGTTGTGAGGAAGCTTTAAGTTGAAGCACGTTGCAAGCTGGGTCTGATCCTCTGTCCCTATCTGAAAAGGGCAGTCCCTCTCCATATGCTACTTCTACACCTGTCAAAGGGAAGTCAGGAAAAGGAGAGGTGTCACTCTGGGGGAACTCAGTGGGTGGTGAATGAACACCCCCCCCAGGGGCCCACTCCTTGCACCCCCTAGTGAGCAGCATGCGGCAGGGCTGTTACAAAGGCGTTTAGTTTATTCTAATCAGTTATCACTGATATTCTCGTGATTCACATTTCCCAGTGCGGCTCCTTTCCTTACAGTAGTTAATGTGCAATCTCACTTTTGGGCCCGGGGAGGGGTGCTTGGCCCAGGGCAGGGAGGGTGTTGGCACTTCACGCAGATGCCACAGGTGGTCTATCCTGCGTGAAAGAGGTGCGGGTGCGGAGGGGGGCGGCCAGGGGAGGCAGAGAGGGGGCCCCCACAGTCTTTTTTGCGTTGGTCGGTGATTCCGTGTTCCTTCCTGGCTGCCCAGGGTGGAGGGGGGGACCATGCAGCTCAGGGCAAGGCCTGGAAGGGAGGGCAGGGAAAGCAGCAGGCCGCCTGAGAGGGGGTGGGGGAGGGCAGGATAGGAGGGGTGCAGGGGTGGCTCCTGGGGTAAGGCACAACCCTGTCTTTGGCTCTCCTGGTGAGGAGTTTCCTCCCCTGCACCCCTGCCCGGCCCCTCTCCCCACCCCAATACACAGTCCCCAGAGCCAGAGGAACCTCCTGGGGTACCCCTGAAACAAGGGGGTTCTGCCACCCAACCCAGTGCTGCAGAGGCTTGGAGGAGATGGGCAAGCCCCACCTAGGACAAGGCAAGGCAGGGAGGGGCTGGGCAGGGCCTGCCCAGGACAAAGGGGTGGGGAGAGAGAAGACCCCAGTCCCAGGGAGCTAGTCCCTGCTAAGGCCTGGAAGGAGGGGAGTGCCTGGGGACTCCTGCTTCCTTTAGGGGTCTGTCTGGAGCCCCAGTCTGCCCCTCAGCTTCAACCAGTCCAGAGGCATGACAACTGAGCAGGATTTTGTGCTTTGGGATCGACGCTGGGGTGGGGTGTCAAGGTCAGGACGAGGGGCAGGGGGAGGTGCGACTAAGGTGCTTGTGCTTCAGCTGGGGGTGTCGACTCCCCCACATACTCAGGCTGCCTAGGGGCTAAGGTGCTGGGACTGGCCCAGGGCCCCAGCCAGACTTGACACCCCCCACCCTGCAACAAGCAGATGTCAGGAGGGACCCCTCTCACCACAGGCTACGAGGGTGAGCTGCTGGGTTGGAGGGAGGCCTCCGAGTCAAAGGGTCAAGGTGGGGCTGGCCCCCCCCCCCACTTCCTGCATGCCTCTGCCTCTAGAAGAGAGGCAGCTGGGGGCAATGGGCTGGGTGGATTGGGGAGGAGAGGAAAGGAAGGGAGAGGCAGTAGCAGAGGGGCCAGAGACAAAATGGTGAAGAAAGGATATCCAGTGTGGGGGAATGGAGAGTAAAAAAAGAATCCTTAGTTCACACGTAAAACACAAAACCAAACCAAACCAAACAAACACCATCGACACTGGGAGAGGATGAAAGAGAGGAATGGTAAGAGAAAATTCTGCAAACTACTAACAATGGAAGTAGGCCCTGCCCTGTCCCCAGGAGCTGGGTTTCATCAAGGCAACCAGATCAGGGACACCCTTCACCCATTACCTGTACCCCATGGGGGAGCAGAGCAAGGGGTGAGGGGGAGCTAGTCAGACCCACAGGAACCCAGTTGGTGGCTGGACCAAGGGACCCACCTCAGAAACACACACCCACACTCCACACACACTCACCCTGCCCCCAGTCCTCCCACTGTCCTGCCTTCCATGGCCCCCAGGGACTAAAGGGGACAGCAGACACAGTCCCATTGGTTTGAAAAATAAAAGGAATCTTATACTTCAATATTTCATTAGCTAAAAAAATGTTTTAAAAAGTATGTACAGGAGGTGGGGGCTGGGAGCCCTGCCGTGGGGTGGGGTGGGGTGGGGATGGGAAGGGAAGGGAGGGCCGCAGCCCCCCAGCCTGCTCCCCTGGGTTCCAATGCTGGTCCTAATGCCTCTGATAGCTTCATTTGTTTAATAGCAAAACTTCTCCACAAGCAAGTGCACACATGCGTACACACACACACACACACACACACACACACACACACACACACAAACTTCTCAGAGCCTTGGACACTTCTCCTATCCTCAGAGACCCTGGCTCTGCCCCAGGAGACACCCTGACTCAGGCTCCAGGGGACTGACAGAAACAAAAGAGGCTGAACACAAAGTCCACCACTGCCATCTTAGGTCCCCCATGGAATTTCTGAGCCTCAGGCTTCCTCAGTTGTAAAACGGGCAGTCCCCATGGCCTCACCTACCCCAGTCCCCAGGCACAGGGACAGAAGGAGGGAGACAGGAAGGCGCTTTTGGAAACATGGAAGCACTGGGAGGTGGTGGCGGGAGGGGTCCTGAGAACCCGGGGGCCCCTTTGAGTACTGAGGGGCTGCCCAGAGGGACGGAGGCTGAGGAAAGCTTTCCCCAGGCGGCCCAGGCGCCTGGGGAGGGGGCCTTCCAGAGCCCCCCGGCCGGCTCCTCCCTGTGCCTGGCCTGGTGAGTGGGAGGACAATTGCTAGGGGTTAGGAGGTGCACTGAGTATGTGCTAGAGAAGGCAACGCAGAACTCGAACCCCCTCTGTCCTCTCCCAGCCCGCTTGGAATGGGGTGGGGGTGGGGACAGGGAAGGCAGAGGGGCCGGGAGCATGCAGTGCCCCCCGAGGGTCCTGGGGAGGGAATCGACAGTAGCTCATGACCAAGATGGCAGGTGGGCAGGTGTGACAGGAGGGAAGTGTGCAGCCCCGAGGGGAGGGGGTCCAATGGGGGTTACTGGAGGGCCTCTGCTGAGGGACCGGCCTCGCCGTCATGGCTGGCTGTCTCGAAGCTGTGCTCCACATCCATCATGTACGGCTCCATCTTGCCGGTGTCACTGATGAAGGTGGTGTAGGCCTCGCCCTCGGCCTTGAGCAGCTTGACCTTGGGCATCCAGCTTTTACGCACGACCCGGCGGGCGTTGGTGCACATGTCAGCCGCAATGGCATTCATCTCACTCTCCTTGAAGTTGGGGGCAAAGTTCTGGCAGTAGTCTATGTGAGTAGAGAGGTGGCTCAGGCTGAGTGTGAGCCCTGGAACCCCACCCCACTAACAGGTGCTCAGCCAAGCTGTTCCTGAATCCCCCAACATGAATGTGTGCACATACACACACCCCCCTCCCCAACTCTGAACGTCCCCGCTCAAAAGAGAAAGAACTGAGGAACCTAAGTCAAGGCCCTAAACATGTGGTCTAGTCCACACTCCTGGCTGAGCTGGGTCATATCCGGGGGAATATGTGGGCTTGAAGATTTGGCTCAGTACTCTTTAAAAAATGTGGATTGTTTGCCAGAATTTAGGAACTGGGAGATTCCATAAGAAAACCCACACTCCTTTCCTGGCAAGACCGACCACCCCCAAACGCAGAAAGAAATCTCTAACCAATTATTACCCTCTTTCCAACAAGCCTAGATCGAGCCTCAGAATCCTCAACACCAAATTCTACCATCTCACATCCCCATCCATCAGGGCCAACACCAAAGAAAAGGACCACCTGCTCGCCTCAGACCCCACCAGAAGGCTGACACTTACACTTGACGGCGTGGAGGACACGGCTGTCCAGCGGTTTGCGCCTGGGGTCATTGGTGGAAGAACGGATGCCGGTGCCACAGCTGTTTGCCAGTGTGTTCCTGGGGTTGGGGACACAGGGAAGTGGCGTCAGTGCCCCCTGTGGTGATGGGAGGGCACAGGTAAGCCCAGCGCCTCCCCCCACCCCCTAAGGCTCTGGCAAGGGCCTTACCGGTCAAAGAAGGAGGCCAGGAGACGCCGCAGCAGGACCTTGTGCCGCGTGCCTGCACTGACGTGGCAGTTCATGAGCTGTGCCCGTGTAATGTACACATTGGTACCTGCAGGGGGGAGCCAGTGGGTGGCCAAGGGCCCCAAACTGTCATGTTTCCCAGGTGGCCAAGTCCTGGCCTGGGCCAGACCCACTTCTATGGGCTCCCTGAGACAGTCCCTGACAACTTTCTCCAGGCAGGCTGGGCAGGTGAGTGTCTCTGTATACCAGCCCTGTGGCTTCCTTAGACCTCATGAAAGAACAGAGATGGTGGCACCACCATCCAGGGGCATTGACAATATGCTGGGCGCTATTTGCACAGTCACCTTCATGTCCCAAAGAATGGACAGCAGAGGCTGGCCCCCTGAATTAAAGGCCAAGTTCTTAATCACTGTGCTAGTTAAGACTCAAAACACCCCATGAAGCCTTTAATCCACACCCTATGTGGCCAAAGGATGCCAGCCCACATTTATTCCTACCTATGGGGTGTGACCCTGGCAACCAGCCTTTGACACCTATCAGCAATGCCAGGGGGTATCAGCTGCCCCAGGACGCAGTCCATGGGCAGCAGGACTAGGGGGAGGGAAGGAGACTAGCCCACCTGTCACCAGCTCCAGTTTCTCAGAGGGATCACCCTCATCGTAGAGCTTGGGGTGGCAGCGATTGCCAATCTGGTTGATGAGCTCAGCCGGAAGAGATGCCAAGTCTTGCCGCACCCGGATGCGGTTCCGGGACTCGGGGGCCACCTGCTCAGGGAGTGCCTCCACCTTTTCAGCTAGGGGGACAAAAGTGGTGTGAGTCAGGGATGGGGGTAGCAGGATGGGCTGGGGATGGTCAGGTGGGCGCCTCACCAGTCTGGCCGACGTTCATCATGCTATACATAGTGTACATGTTGCAGATCTGCCGATACTGCTCGTCCGTACCCTCCTCGCCTGCATCTTCTTCCTCATCCTCCTCATTGTGATAGGAGCCAGGGCTGTCGCTGGTGTAGGCACTCGAGGTGCCTGGGCTGGTCCGCTCTGATGTGCTGGGTCCGCTCACCAGGCCCCCTGCTGCTGCGGTTGTCCCCCCAGCTGGCTGCCCGGTCCCTGCTGCCGCCGCCGCCACCACTGGGGCCTGCTGGGGTGGTCGGTTGGCAGCCAGATCTGGTGTGGAGAATTTGGCCATCTTGCGGCTGCCATTGCTGCCCCCAGCCTCCTTCTGGCTGCTGTCCCACAGCCGCTTGGCCACCGGCGTGCACTGCACGGAGTCCGACTCCTGTTGCTCTGTCTTGACTCGTGACACAAGGGGGAGCGGGGTACCACAGGCTGGCCAGCTGGATGTCTGGGCCACAGGGCTCTGGGGCTCAGATGTTGGGGCCTCCTCAGTGTGCAGGCCCTGGGAGTCGCAGCTGGGGGAGCTCACCTTGAGGAAGAACTCGGTGCCTTTCTCCATGATCTCCTGGATCTGCAGGAAGCCAGCCGTGTACATGAGCAAGAACTGGTCTCCCACGTTCATGCTCAGCCGGCCCGTGTAGCAGAAGCTGAGGATCTGCTGGAAGGACTGGGGCTGCACAGCTGCTGGCAGTTCCACCACGGCACTCCGGCTGCTGTTGAACAGGTCCCGGAAGTAGGAGCTACTGGCAGCCAGCACAGCCCGGTGGGCCTTGAAGGCATGGCCCTTGACCACCACAGACACATCACAGTACAGGCCCTGTAGCCGCTGCTCATTCAGGCACTCCAGGATGCTGTTGCCGAAGTTTGGGATCTCCATCTGCAGGGTCTGGGCCATGGTGGCGGCTGCTTGGGGGACAGGGAGAGACAGAGGGATGGGATCAGGTGGCAGACTCAGCACTGTTCTCAAGAACCTTCACACAGTGGAAACTGGCCATAAGGAGTGAACAGAGCCACCCACTCCTGTCAAATCAGCAAGCGAGCTACAGGCTGTTCTATATAGACAGGAGGGCAAAGGCATATAAACAGGGATGTGTGTGAACATTTAATGAGTTAACATGGGGCCTCCCTGGTGGCACAACAGGTTAAGTCTCAGCACTATGAAGCTATACAGAGCCACTGCAACATGAGTTCGATACCCGGCCAGGGAGCTTCCCATATGGCACTGCAGACCTCTCCTGCCTCACCCGCTGCTCCCCTCAAAAGTATATTTCAGTCAATCTGCCTGTTCTGCTCCCCACTCTGTCTCTGGTGAATCCTCTCACCACCCCAGACCTCTGGCCTATACCCCAGCTTGTATGCATAAATAAATCCTTAAAAAAAAAATGAGTTAACACGGTGAGTGCTCCCTGTGCACATTAACCATCACTAGTGCACACTACACACAACTCTGAAGGGCACTGGGTAGTAAAGTCATGAGGTCTGGGTCATCCAGTTTTTCACACTGTGCAGTGCTATGATCACTGTTTGTTGAATGACTACTCAAGAAACCTTGAAATTGCATGGAAACATCACTAGCAATCACTAAAATGCAAACCCAAGTAGTTTAGAGGTGAGCTACCAAATGATCCAGCACTTCCACACCCAGGACTTGAAAAGAAATAAGAGAGGGCCTCCCTGGTGGCGCAGCGGTTGAGCGCTGCGCTGTGGAGCTGTCGGCAGCGGCGACGCGAGTTCAACGACCGGCCTGGGAGAATCCCACATGGTGCGGCAGACCTCCCCTGCCTCGCCCGCTGCTCCCCTCAGCAGTGTATTTCTGATCTGCCTGTTCTGCTACCCGCTCTGTCTCTGGTGAGCCCTCTCGCCGCCCCATGCCTCTGGCCTGTACCCCAGCTTGTATGTATAAAATAAAAAATAAATCTTTAAAAAAAAAAAAAAAAGAAAAGAAATAAGAGAAAAAAACTTGTACATGAATGTCCACAGCAGTACTATTCACAACCAAAAGATGGAAATGACCCAAATATTCATCAGCCGATGGATAAACAAAATGTGGCCCATATTATGTGGATGAACCTTAAAATTATGCGAAATGTAAGTCAGAAAAAAGGATCAAATATTATAATTCCATTTATACTGAATGCCCAGGAAAGGGAAATCCAGAGACATTAAGTTGAAAAAAAGTTCTAAAATTGGGGTGGGCCTCCCTGGTGGTGCAAGAGGTTAAGTCTCAGCACTATGAAGCTTATCAGCAGCCACTGCAGCACGAGTTCAATCCCCAGCCAGGGAGCTTCACACATGGCGCAGACCTCCCCTGCTTCACCCGCTGCTCCCCTTAGCAGTGTACTTCAGTGGATCCGCCTGTTCTGCTCCCCACTCTATCTCTGGTAAATCCTCTCACCCCCCGCACCTCTGGCCCACACCCCGGCTCTTGTATGCATAAATAAATCTTCAATAGATTTTGAACAGTATGGTATGTACATCTCAGTAAAGTTTTTTGTTTTTGTTTTTGTTTTTTAAAAAGGCCAGGTTCTTCTGGGCAGAAATGGGGACAAGACTTGCCATGTACATTCTTGGTCTTTTGAATTTTGAACCTGGTGAACACACTGCCTGTTCACCAAAATAAATTAAAATGTGTGAAATCACACACACACTTACAAAAATTCACCCCAAAGTGCTGGGAGAGAGAGGAGAAATGTGAAATTTAAGTGTGACCCAATTCAGGGAGCCTAGGCCTGTGGGGAACCCCTGGGGGTCAAGGCACCTCTGAATGTGGGAACTTCTGTCTGAGTCCATCAGTGTACATCCTAACTCAGGAGGAAGGGTATATCCCATACTCTGGGGGAAATCACAAAAGGCCCTGGATGGAAGATGTGGCTTTGCAAATGCCACCACTGGTAAAAGTGAGTTTCCTAAAATTCTACTGAGTGTAGAAGGCAATGATCCTGAATAGGCAGGGTGGGGGTGAGAAGAGAGGCCTGAGTGGAGATTCCACCGGCAAACAAAAAAGAGTGCATGCAAAGGCCCTGTGGCAGACACAAATTGGTGCCCTTCTCTTGCTTGTTGGCTTCATATTTTTCATTCATCAAATGAGCTGTCTCAGCCCAGCCCTGGGGATACAGTGAAACCTGGGCCCTACCTGGTAACACCGTTCATTCTGATAAGGCTGCCAGGAGGAAAAGCAACCAGGAGCCCAAGGGCTTAGAAGCTCTGCTTTTCTATTAGGAAATAGGCACTGCTAAAGTCAACCTGATTCTGCAAGTGCAACAGGCACCTACCTACTGAGCTGGGATAGCAGCAGCAGGCCTTGAGGGAGACACAGACTCTGCTGCTTCCAGCACAAAGGCTGCAGCAGAGCCCACACATAACCTGCACTACCTCCTTGAATCCTGAGAAATACTCCCAATTCTCAGCTGGGAAAACTGAGGCCATGTGGAGTAAAGGACTATCCTGAGATCAATGGTAGGGGTAAGACTCAAAATGGGCCTGCCTGGACACTGAAAACCTATGATTTCTCCTCAGCTGCACCATTGTCACCATCAATATCACTGTCACCAACAAGAAAAGTAACAGCACAGCCAGAGGGGAAAGGTGGAGGAAACTGGGACCACCAGTTGGAGGGTAGCACACACATCCCTAGAGTTCAAGTTCAGGCCCCACAGGTCAGCAGCTGACACTGCATGTGCTAAGGGAAAGAGAGGCAGCAATGTGCAGGGCCCAGACAACCCCCTCCCTTACAGGCCCACAAAGGCCTGACCACCTCCCTAGGCAGCCAAACTGAAACTCTTCCAGGTCCTGGGCCCAAGTGACTAGCATCAAGGGGGCTGAGGGAGAAGCTAGTCCACATGCCCCTGAAGGGGTGCTCTGACACTCCACTTGGAAGACTCGCGCTTCAAGGGGAGGACAAAGGAAGAAGAGGCACAGGGCAGAACCAGACTCCCTAAGACAGCCCCTTTTCCTCTCTGTGCCTGTTTATCATCTGTAAAATGAGGACTCTCACCCACCCCACACCAATCGACTGTATTCAGGGGGATACAGCCCTGAAGAAGTTTGGCTGAGACCACAGGAGACTATCTAATGGGGACACACAGGAAACATTTTTGTTACAGTTGGGGTAAATGTGTAGACAGCCAACCATCTTAGGTAGGAGTGAAGTGTGGTCCAGGGACCCAAGTGGCTGGAGGGCAATGCAGGGGGACGGCGGGGGGGGGGTGGTGGTGGGAGATGGATGGGGTGTGGGGAAGAGTATGGGATGGGAGCCCAGGACAGGTGAGGAGGAGAGTGAGCAATGGGGACCTTGGAGGCAAGGTGACCAGGGCACCAATCAGTTTTGGGAGAACACCTGTTGAAGAAGGCGACAGGACAGGAAAGAGGCTGAGGAAAGGACTGGGGGAGAAGAGAGAGTGGGGAAGAAAGGGAGGGAGGTCTCTGGCACAGGGAAGCACTAGAAAGGAAGCAGTTTATTTGTAGGGTGTGGGAAATAAGGGCTCACTGGTCCAAGCTGGAGTAGTCAGTGGCTCTGGACAGGGAGACCCACAGGAAGCCACCCACAGTTACCCAAGGGCTTGAGTCAGAGCCAAGTTTTAGAGTTGTACATGCAGGGGTCTCCCTGGTAGTGCACGGGTTAAAGTCTCAGTGCCGTCAAGCTATCGTTGAGCCCAAGGCACTGCTCGGCCCAAGCCACTGCGGCATAAGTTCAATCCCCAGCCAAGGAGCTGACCCACATGGCACAGCAGACCTCTCCTGTCTCGCCCACTGCTCCCCTCAGCAATGTACTTCAGTCGGATCCGCCTGTTCTGCTCCCCACTGTGTCTCTGGTAAATCCTCTTACAACCACCTCCATCCTCAGCACCTCTGGCCTACACCCCAGTTCTGGTATGCATAAATAAATCTTAAAAAAAGAAAAAAAAAGCTGCACATACAATTACTCCTCCAGGGAGATAGCCAACTTCACAAGAGCAGGCAATGTGGCTGGATTTGTTCATCATTAGCTCCACAAGAGGCGGGTAATCAATAAATATTTGTAAATGTTTTAAATAGTGCAGAGAGAGCCACACTGAAAACACTGAGGCAAGAATAAAGGACTACTTTGGGACATGGCAGCGGGAGGAATGGGGGACAGGGAGAGGGCTCAGAGTGATACAGGACCAGATACAGATGCTGCATGGAGGCTTCGGAGGCCACTGGAGGGATCCTCCTAACAGCACCCAGTGTGTTGGTTGCTGCTTGCAAGTCAGTCCTTTTCCTGAAGGGTACCACCTCTGTAGTGGGTGCTGAGGTTCTTGGGGTAAGAGGAGGGAACAGAGACATAGTAAGGGGGTTCCCAAGGGTGAGAAACCACCTGACATTAAAGCTGGGGTGCCCTATACATTGTAAACTACAGTCTTAAAAGACCAGCACCCAGGGTTTTGAAGACTTCAATGCACAGTGGGGTGGGGGTTGGGAGGCACAATTAGAAAAAAGGCTTCACCAATCATGGACAGAAACTCCCCATCATGGTACTAGGGAGTTGGGTGGCGGGTCTGTGTGCTTTGTCTCTGAAAGGGTGGGAAGAGGGAAGGGGGCCACAGGAGACCCCAGAGACCTTCCTCCTCTAGGATCCACTCTCCCTTGGTAAATGCCCCCATCCAGTGAGCTAGTCTCAGAAGGAACAGCAGCCTCTAGTCCACCTCAAAGTACCCACCCACACTAGCCCCAAGGGAGGAGCCATGGACGATGACGGGCTCATTCCAAAAAGAAAGAGGTGTAGGGCAGCAGGTGCTTAGTCCAGGTCACCTGGTTGTGAAGTGGTGGGATGGAGCCAGGGGTTGGAGTCTCTAAACCACTTGCATTTGGTTCCCACCAAGCAGGGGCCCTTCCTCCACCATTTGTCCCCTTTCCTCCCACTGTCCATATTGCCCCCTCCACCCTTAAGCTAGCTCTGCTCTGAGAATTCACCAGCCCAGAGAGCAGCCCCCCAACATCCTTATGCTTATCTCTAAAAACCTTAAATTCCACTTGACCATGAATTCCCCAAAGGCAGGCAGGACATTCCACTTGAATCATCTTTCCTCACAATTTGGTATATCAGCCTGTCCATCTTTTGGGGTTCCCAGATTCCTCTGGAAGGGAATGGTAGCCACCAGCCCCACAGGGTTAGCTTTGCTAATCCTGGACCCAGACATGAGCAGGTCACCCAGTGACACAAGCATGGGCACAGCATGTAGTTACCATGACATCCCAACAGTCACTCAACAAATATTTGCCAAATGCCTGCCTGAGGCACTCAGTGCCCAGGAGCCTGGAACCAGTACTACTGAGACAGGGCCCTGACTTGGGGCTCGTGGTCCTGTGGGGGGCATGGCTATTCATCCAGGGTCACACAGACAAACACTGGGGCTGCATACTGGGGCATCTGACTCAGCCCAGAAGAGGAGACAACAGTACTGAGATCTGGCGATGGTGGCTGGGGGTGCAGTTCCTTCAAGGCAAAGGCCTGAGTGAGAAGCAGGCATAGTTATTCCAGAGAGTGAAGGACGAAGGCTGGCACTGGGCACAGTCCTTGGTCAGCTTCTCTGTTCCCCTTTGGGGGAGCACATCCTTTCTCAGGGATTGAATTGTGTCCCTCATACCAATTCACATGTTGAAGTCCTAACCCCCAACATGACTGTATTTGGAAACAGGGTCTACAGAAGGTAATTAAGGTTAATGAAGTTATAAAAAAATGGGGCCCTAATGTGAAAAGAACTGGGATCTTTGTAAGAGAGAGAGTTCACATAAGAAGACAGTCCTTGTGAGCACACTGGAACCAGACCAAGCCAGCATTGTGGATTTTCAGTTCCTAGAACATACCCCCTAGGAGTTCAAACTCAGGACCAGAGGCCAGAAGAGGAAACTAAGACATCAAGTTGAAGGAGAGGACCCAGTTAGCCCCTTCCCTTCCAGTGACCTGGCAGCCCCCGCCACCTCCCTAGATTGCCAGACTAAAAAAGCAGCTCTAGGTCCTGGGTTCCAAGCAATCAATAGAGGTGGTCAAGGGAGAGGTTGATCCCCAGTCCCTTGGAGGGGTGCTCTGACCCCCGGTTTGGAAGATTCATACCCCAAAGGGAAGGCCAAAGGTAGGAAGGATGCATAAGAGCCAGAGCCTCTCACCCCTGTTGTGGCTGAAGCCATTCAGCTGCCGGTATCTGCCAGAGATAGAATGAAACACTGTGTACTCACTACTTCCAGCTCCCTGAGGCAGTCCTGGCAGGACTTCTAGTGGGTGCCAGATATGTACACACCCCAGACGCCAACTCAAGGTGCCCACCCTGAGCTCTGCACTCCCTACTCAGGTCAAGACCCTCGAATTCACCCTTGACTCCTACAGGTGCGTGGTGGGGCCCTGCTTGCTCTCAGATGTCCTAGATCACTGGCCCTGCTCTTCATGCCCTTTCTGGGCAACTCTCACATTTCCAGAAATAAAGTCTCTCCCAACTCTGGTTCCTTCAGTCATTCTCGGGCTCTTTTTCCTCCTTAGTAGTCCCCATCATGCAGCAAACTAGGTGCTCCCTTGGCTCTGTATCAGCTCTACCAAGGCAGTGACCCCTGCCCCAAGGACCAGCTGGGTACACAGTGGGTGCTCTATAGTTGTCTGCAGGATAAATGAAGAGCTATTTCCATTACTTTCAGTGGAATTCCCCTTTTGTTCCACATTAATTCGTCCAAAAGTAGACTCTGAGGCCAGGCAGTGTCAGCTGCAGTGGGGCCCATGGGGCCAGGGAGGAGGGTGCTATGCAGGAGGGTAGTCTGCAGCCAGAGTCCCACTTGGGGTTCAATGTAAGTGAACTTCAGGTTCCCAATAATGGCTCACACTGCTACCGGGTCACTCTAGGGTGTGGCAGACTTGCATCAGAATCACTTAAGTGGCATCCCTTATGTGGATGTGGCTTATGTGTCTCTGGAAAAAAAGAGGCCTGAATTCCCCAGTCAGCAGAGGCTAGGGGGTGGAGGCAGGGTAGATTTGTGCTTCACCAGGGACTAGAGGTCCATAGACATTTAAACCAGTTAAGGGAAACCATCAACTCCAAGGGCAAGAAAGAGCAAAGGTTCCTGGATCCTGCCGTAGCTAGGAGAGAAGGGAGGTAGTATACCCCTAGGTTGCTCCCCGGCCTGGACCAGAGCCATTGGATAAAAGTGAGGTAGTTTAGGTAACACTTGCTAGTGGAGAACAAATATCTGACAGTACAAATTCCACAGCTGGCACCTGTAATTTTTTAAAGTATGTGCACATGTAACTCACTACCAGCCCCCCCACACCCTCAAAACGGCCATTAAACCCACAGCAGGTGATTTTAAGACAGAAATGGTGGCTAGCATTCATTATCCTTACTATGCATCTGGAGAGGGTCCAGAGGGGGCTCACAATTAAACTTCCTTCATGAGATTTCAGAGGAAAAAACCAGTCTTCCCAACATTTTATGGATGAGGAGATGGAGGCCAAGGATTAGACTGAGACCATTTGGCTGCTGTCCAGAATCAGGAGGGAATGGCAGTTGGGACTTCTCTACCATAGCCGGAGGGGCGGGGTCCAATGCTGAGTTCCACTAGACCCATTTCATGGTTGAGAAAACTGAGGCTTAGAAAGACCAGAGCCAGGCTTCAGAAGCACAGCCAGGGCTCTTTTTCCGAACCAGGATGTCTTTTCCAGAAATAGGGTCTGCAGGGTCCCAGGTGCCCCATCAGGGCCAGCCTGGGTGCTGCTCTTTCTGTTCTGTGGAGGGAGGCTTCTTCCGTAAGCCAGCCTCCCCCAGCTATCACTCTACCTCCTCTCTGCCAGCAGTGAGCACTGAAGCATGCTGCCTCCCCTTCCTCCTCCCATTCTCAACTTGCAGCCCCCAGCAATCTGGCCTCCGCCTGCAGCATCAGTATCTAGAACTCAGCAGCTGCCCATCTCCTTCCTACTCTGACCACAAGCCCACCTTTACATGCTACACACTGAGAATTCAGATTCCAAGGACGAGGGCAGGGAGCCACAGCAATGTCAAGTGCAAAGGTCCTGAGTTGATACTGGCAATTAACACAAAGGAGCTGGTGGGGCTGCAGGGGTGGCTACTGGATGGAGCTTGTTATGATTTGCTTGGAGGCTATGCAGGGCCTTAGAGCCAGAATCTTATTTTACTAGAGTCGTTAACCCTCACAAACCTTCCCAGTCAAGATTCTCTTCCTTGGGCCTCCCTGGTGGCACAAGGGGTTAAGTCTCAGCACTATGAAGCTATCAGCAGTCACTGGAGCACAAGTTCCATCCCTGAACAGCCAGGGAGCTTCCCACATCGCGCAGCAGACCTCTCCTGCCTCACCTACTGCTCCCCTCAGCAATGTACTTCGGTCGATCTGCCTGTTCTGCTCCCCACTGTCTCTGGTGATTCCACTCACCACCCCAACTCTGGCCTGCACCCCAGTTCTTATATACATAAATAAACCTTCAAAAATTAAATATATATATATATATATATATATATATATATATATATATATATATATATATATATCATTCACCAACTTGTGATTGTATGATGTTGAGTAGCATCCTCAGCCTTAGAACCACAAGGGACAAAGATCACAACCAAACATCAGGCACAGACTCTGATCTGACAGCCACCTGCCTGGTCCCACCTTAGGCCCTCTGCTGCTCAAAGGGCTGGGGGTGTGTGTGACATTCTTGGCTGAGGGTGTCTCAGGAACAGAGGTGGGCCCACAGGGTCCTGCTAGGCAGGACAGGCAGAGGGCCTGTGGAAGAAGGCAGACCAACCCTCTCCACACCCCATGCTCTCCTCTTAGCCCTGCTCAAGGACTTGTTAGGCTCCCCACTGCCTGACCAGAGTTTTAAATGGTCCTAGATACAGGCCAAGGGATGTGGATCCCAGAGGAAAGTCAGGTGAGGATATCTGAGAACCTGAAACCTGGCACGAAGGGTCTCTGACGATATACTAGGGTCATCCCTCCCTCCTTCCCTCACAAAGACAAAAGGTTTAGAATACTTAGCAGGAGTCTGGCACACACTGAATAAAGGCTTTCAATGTGCTGTCCTGTCTGCCTAGAGCATTCACTCCTCCATGCCACAGCTCCCACCATCAAGCTGATTTCTTACTATTCAGACAGAGTTGGGCTCTCCGGAAACCTCCTCACAACCAATCTAAAGCTCTTCACCCCCTCCCAGAACCCACTACTGTCTTGCCCTGCTTAACAATGTTCATGAACCTACGGATAACAGTCACCTTCACGAGAAGTGGCTGACAACCATTCTGGGATCTGTTATCAGGCTGTTCCCACAACCGCAGGTAGGCAGGCAGTGGGGCAGGCCAGTGAAACTAAACTATTCCCAGGGGCCATTTACTTGTTACACTTGCTGCAGGCTCTTTTGGCCTCCAGTACCCCTGGGTCTGCAAACCCAAAATTCTCACAGGAAAGCAATTAAGAAGATGGCCACCCCTGCCCTTAATACTCAGTCCCACTGAGGCCTGGGAGGCCTCATTATGTCCCATGACAGACCAGCTTAGTCGAGCCAGGCAGCAGGAAAGCCTTTTTATGTGGGGCTGCCAATCCAGTTTCTACCCCTCCCAGAGCTGGGAGGCCAACCAGAGTGGAAAGAAGGGCCGTGTCCAGGTAGGGGGCAGTTCAAGGAACTACAGGGAGATTAGGGGAAAGGAGGGTGACAACCTATCATAAACTATCTGGCTGATATTACGTGACCCAGCAGTTTGGGGCTCCTGCCTCTGGGTCTGATGATCCGGAGTCAACTTTCCCAGGACACAATGCTAAAACAGTATTTCAATGAGCCCAAAGAGAAAAAGCAAAAGGAGATTTGAGAAAAACTGGGCAAGTAAAGCAAATCCAGTTCCAGAGTCAGGCCCCATCCTTAATAACCCTCTCCTGCCAAACGACAGCTCCATATGACTCCTGCTCTCTAGGTTCCCAGAAGAGAAATGGGAAATAAGGTATAACCAGGCTTCTGAGAAACTTCCACTGTTTCAGCCCCATGGGATACCCAGAAAACTCTGTCCAAACGCCCTGAATGGGCAAGAGTAAAGGTTTGGGCAGAGAATTCCCAGCAGTAATCAGGAGTGGGGAGTTCCTCCATCATGGCCTTTAAAGCCCACTTGGAGGATTATGGGTTTGGGTCTAGGGTCATTCAACCCCAGTATGCCACTGTGTTGTCATGTAGACCTTGGATAAGGCAAGCCATCCCAGCCTCAACTTCCTTCTCTCTATCATGTAGAAAACCTAAGCTGACCAGGTAATGGTGAGCAATCAGTCATCTCATCTGACCAGCAGGCTCAGGACTGGGTCTGGCACTAGACACCAGATCTGAACTCTTTTATCCCATAGGTCCCTCCAAGATGCAATGAACAGTTTTAGATCTTTCTCCAGGAAGCTAGGGCTTAGGAGGCTCAGTTCTCAATGCCTATGCTCAACCCGCCCCCCCCCCCCGGCTTTAGTCATAAAAAAATGGGAAAAGGAAAAGAATCCAGCACCCTACGATACTCAGGGGCAGCTGGGTTACCTCCCTGCATATAAGGGATGGGGAGTGGGCAAGGGCTACTACCCCCTTGGTAAACAAGATGCCTGAACTTAGTGTTTCAGACTATTTCCCAAGCTGCCCACTGGCTGGCCAGTGCGTTGGAACAGCCAGCAAAGGCTTGCCCAAAGGGTAGGTCCAAGACCCAGGGTCGGACAGGGATGAGATGTATAAAGAGTAAAGCCCCCAGGTTTGAGTACAAGCTAACACCTGGCCAGGGTGAAGCTGGAACAGGTGTCTCTTGGCAATTACTCTTAATTTCTTGGGACCAGTCCGCACATCCCACGAGCCTCGCCCAAAAGGCCTGCCTCCCCCCACTCCCAGAGCTCCTACAGTTTTTTAACCACCCATTTCTTGTCCTTCCTCCAGACATATCCCTGAGCCCAAACCTCGCCTGACCCCTGCAAACATCTTTGGGATCTCCCTACCGCCCCCACCCGAGCTAACTCCACCTCCGCCCACCCTGCCCCACTTCCTGGGCTTCTCCTCAGTAGCCCCCAGGCTTGTAACCTGACCCACCCACCTCCTTCAGCGCCGGGACGATACCTGCAAGCCCAACCCTTCCCCGCCCCCCCTTTCGGCCGTTTCCCTCCGGCAGCACCGCTCTCCCCTCCTCCCCCACTCGGCCGGCCGAAAGCTCGGCTCCTCCTCCCCTTCCCCCTCCGGCCTCCCCGGACGCCTCCTCACTTTTCTTTGGACCCTCCAACTTCCCGGGCTCCCCCAGCACCTGCCCCGGCCCAGCCTCGCCCCCGCTTGCCAGGAATGATGGGAGGGAGTCTGGGCCCAATTTCGCCGCCCCCAAGCACCGCGCGTCGGCCCGAGGCTAGACGCTCAAGGCCGCTCATCGGGGCCAGGCCTGCCCGCACTCGCCAGCCCCGGCACAGTGCAGGCTGCGGACTTGGTTCTTCCTTAGTCAAAGAGTGCCCCTCTCTACTGCCCCCGCTGCACCCCGACCGTCCCGGCGAAAGGAGGCCGGAACCGGGCTGGTGGCGGGGGCATCTCACCTGCGCCGTGGCCGCGCTCCGGGGGCTCCCGGCGGGCTCCGCAGCGGCGGCTGGGGCCGGGCCTGGGCCCGGGGCGCACCCCCCCTGCGCCGGGGCCTCGGCCTCCGCCTCCGCGGCCTCCGCCTCAGTAGCAGCGGCAGCCGCGGCGGCCATTCATTGTGGGCCAGGCCGCCCCAGCCGAGCGCCGAGCGAGCGCAAGTAGCGCCGCCGCCGGGCCCTAGGAGGAGCGGCTCCGCCCCCACACCGCCCATGTCCCGCCCCCG